>CM065593.1:291625165-291905165 GCA_033119425.1 Bufotes viridis | reverse complement strand
TCTGGCAGTGTCTGACAAAAAGCAATTGCAGACACAAGCCACTAATGTATTGTTAGAGGGACACTATAGGGAGAGAATAGAAAGATATAATTGTGTAGATTTAGGGAATTTAAACTAAAAAGCTTTGGGGGAGTTACGGGCTGGTCACACTGTGTTTAGTTCAACTGCTGCTTGCAGCTTAGCCAGGCAGCTAGTTCTGCATTACAAAACCCCCTGCAAGAAAAAGAAACTAATTTATTTCTGTATATTAACAGACAAACTGCTTTTTTTTTTTCAAAACAAGTTTCTACAGTTTATAGGCCTATTGCCAACACAGCACCCCAGTAGCATTCTGCTGCAAACACTGAGCAGTTGCACATTATTTTAGTCATAAAAAACATTTCAGTCACGTTTACCAGAATTATTAAACACGTTGCTTTACAGCAAAATCATTTTATGGCAATATTACCATTTTTATACCTGTGTTATTGTTACATAGTTCAAAGACATTTTATCGCAAACATTTTATTGTTATACCTGTTTGAGTGGACGCATTATTGCATCAGACCATTTAGTTCAAAGACATTTTACTACAAAAATTGCATTGTTATAGTAACATCGTATATAAGGCCGAAAAAAGACATTTGTCCATCCAGTTCGGCCTGTTATCCTACAAGTTGATCCAGAGGAAGGCAAAAAAAAAACGCTGTGATGTAGAAGCCAATTTTCCAAAGTTAAGGGGGGAAAAAATTCCTTCAGGCAATCGGATAACTCCCTGGATCAATGACCCATATCTGATTGTAACTTTTTATTCATACGCCTCATAATAAAATGTCTGGAAAACGTAACGGTACAAAACAAGACCCATGCCTCATCATCCCAGACTCAGGTTGTGGGTAGTAGCATCATTAGCAGCGCCAGCCAGTAGTAGTAGTAGTAGTAGGCCACAGTTCTCCCTAGCTTTCAATAGGCGCCACATAATTATTGAGGATAAAATTGTGGACTGGATGGCTCACTCCTCCCAGTCACAGCAGATCTGATGCTGATGGTGACCCATCATGCCACTACCCTGTCTGCCTGCCTACCATGTTCCATACAGTATGGCTACTTCTGCCACTCCTGTTGTTTGCCTGTCTACCATCATGTATTGTACCGTATGGCTGCTGTTACCTTTCTTACTCCCTGCTGCTAATACCCCAACTTCCATTATCCCTACTGCTACTACGAGTACCGCTACATAGCCGCCACCACTACTACTACCATTACCGCCGCATACACATCTACTGCCTTGTCTGATCCATTTTGTGCAGCTGCTGCTACTACTACTGTTGTGGCCTGTTTTTTTATTTGATGATTGTACATTTTGTATTCTGTTTTCTAAACATGATTATGGGGGCAGTGACCTTGTGTGAGCTGTTGTTAACAACATGTAAAGATTTGCTTTTCAGTAACCACCATGCGCCATAGTCACAATAGACTAGAGAAGACTCTGACTTCAATGGGAAAGTTTTCACTTATTGTGAATGGAGGATCTAAATGTTATCTAAATATAGATGATATATAGATGATATCTGTGAGTGAAATCCTGCCTGTGATGATAATGAGATGACTGCTGGAAAGTGAACTGTACAGATCAAGATTATTATTTAGCTTAGTGTCCAGTGCAAAAACTGAAGGATTTTTGGATTTTTTTAAGGTAATTTTCTGACAACATATTCCCTTTAATGTCTATGGTTTGGTCAGACAACTGGATGATTTGTCTATGGTTGTCCCAGATGTATGTGTGTGAACATAAAACTGTCTGAATCTTGGTCAGTTGTCCATTTTGTTTGCGTTTGACTTCTAAGCCAGTTAAGACACATTATTTAAAATCTACTAGTATTGAAGATTGCCAAAAACCTATCTGCGGACACATCCTTCTGCCTTTGCTTCATTTAAAGCCGTGCTGAGAATCACGGAGCAGCAGCTGTCCATGCCAAAATTCTGCGGTAAAACTCAAAGTGTAAACGGCCCCCAATTCTTTATTTACAGTGCCTTAAAAATGTACTCATACCCCTTGAACTTTTCCACATTTTTTTCACGTTACACACACACAATATTAAATGTATTTTATTGAGAGTTTATGTGATAGATCAACACAAAGTAGCAAGTATGTGTAAAGTGAAAAAAAAATTATACATGATTTTCAAAATATTTAATAAATAGAAAATCTGGAAAGTTTGGTGTGAATTTGTATTCAGCCCCCAATATTTTGTAGGACCACGTTTCACTAAAATTACAGCTGCAAGTCTTTTGGGGTATGTTTTTAGGCTGATATTTTTGACTATTGTTCTTTTCAAAATAGCTCAAGCTCAGTCAGATCAGATGGAGAGTGTCTGTGAATAGAGATTTCAAGTCTTGTCACAGATTCTAAATGGGATTTAAGTCTGGCCTTTGACTGGGTCATTCTAACACATGAATATGCTTGGATCTAATCCATTCCATTGGCGCTCTGGCTGTATATACAGAGTTGTTTTCCTGTTGGAAGGTGAACCTCTGTCCTAGTCTCAAGTCTTTTGCAGCCTCCAACAGGTTTTCTTCCAGGACTGCCCTGTATTTAGCTCCATCCATCTTCCCATCAACTCTGATCAGCATCTCTGTCCCTGCTGAAGAATAGCATCCCCATAGCATGATGCTGCCACCACCATGTTTTACGGTAGGGTAGGTGAATTCAGGGTGATGTGCAGTGGTAGTTTTCCGCCACACATAACGTTTTGCATTTAGGCCAAAAAGTTCAACTTTGGTCTCATCTGACCACAGCACCTTATTCCACATATATGCTATTTCCGCTACATGGCATGTGACAAACTGCAAACAAGACTTCCTATGACATTCTTTCAAAAATGGCTTTTTTCTTGTCACTCTTCCATAAAGGCCAGATTTGTGGAGTACACAACTAATAGTTGTCTTGTGGACAGATTCTCCCACCTGAGCTGTGGATCTCTGCATCTTCTCTAGAGTGACCATGGGCCTCTTGGCGGCTTCTCTAATTAGTGCTCTCCTTGGCCGTTAGTATAGGTGGACGGCCATGTTTTGGTAGTTTTGTAGTTTTGCATCATCTGCCTCCATTTTCAGATGATGGATTGAACATTGCTCCATGAGATGTTCAGAGCTTTGGATATTTTTTTATAACCTAACCCTGCTTTATGCTTCTCAACAACTTTATTCCTGACCTGTCTGGTGTGTTCCTTGGTTTTCTTGATGCTGTTTAACAGAAGCCTTAACTGAACAGCTGTAGTTATACTGAGAATAAATTACACACAGATAAACTCGGTTTACTAATTAGGTGGCTTCTGAAGGCAATTGGTCACACTGGATTTTATTTAGGAATATCAGAGTGCAGAGGACTAAATAAAAATGCACACCACACTTCAAATTTGTATTTTTTTTTTAAAATGAATACTTTTTCAAAGTACTGTATGTCTCTTCTTTTTTTTTTTTTATTTGATACAAAATATATTCTTACAAGTAACTTGTGTAAAAAAAAAAAGTCCCTTGATTTTTCAAGTAATTCGACAATAGTACATAGCAATATAACTGGATCAGATGCTTGGAGCTTAAATGTGGAGATACAGAATATCATTTACAATGCTAGATCAGTGTTTTTTTCTCATTATCATTAAGGCATATTTCATATTAAATTACATTGTGATTGGAATGGTAAGGAAGACAAAGTGCACCATTTTTGCCCTCCACTCTAATGTCTTTAATCAAATAATGACCTTCTGGAAATAGTTAATTTTAAGCATTTGAAAGGATCAATACCACTTTGCCACCAAAAAAAGGCAGAGATGATGAAATCTGATGTATTTAAAGTACAATTTCACCCTTTTAACCTGGTAAATAATGTAAAATGCTTTCAGTGCCTTTTTGTTCTCCTAATTTATGTCATTGTTAACCATGGTTGCGAGTCTATATATTGTTTATGTGTGTATGTATATAGATAGTATATCCAGTTTTATATATATACGGTGTTTACTTAAGAGGTTGTCTGTTTAGGACAGTACTTTTTGTTAGAATCGTACCTGACCAATAAACTGGTCCTGCTGGTGGGAATCTGTAGGAAAATTGAGCAGCTAGTTTTCAGTTCTCCTGCAGTGCCTTAAAATAAATAATTACATAGTGCCCATTGAAATGGGCTCTCTGAGTAACACACTGACGTACCAGGTCCTCCACAACAAGAAACCCTTAGGGCTGCTCTTTTCTCTGGCTAATAGATAAATGGGGGAACCCACTTTAACTTTCAGTTCTCTTATATGGTATTTAAAAAAAGAAGACAACCCTTGTAATAGAATTTGGTATTAGAGACGTGTCTAATCCATTTTGCTTATTTTGGGGATTTATGGAATTACTTGATTTCTGGCCAACTTCATGAAGTGATTAGTATTGTTGAGCATGTTTAATGCAGTTGTGATGTGCCAGGATGTCACTGCCTAAGTTATAGACAGTGACCTAAATTAAGCTCAGTGTATAGCTGCAGAGATTATGACCAGTGCCATATCTTTAAGCCCTAATGACCAGCTGTTTTTTTTTTAGGTTTTTACCTCTTCATTTTTAAGCTTTTTAGTTCTATTTTCATTGACATGGCTGTATAAGGCCTAGTTTTATGTGAGAGAAATTGTATTTTTGTGCCGTATGAGGGTATATATAAGTTATGCCTCATTCACACGTCAGTGCTAAGTCAGTGATTTCCATCAGTGATTTTGAGCCAAAACCAGGTGCTCTGAACACAGAATAGTTGCAGATCTTTCCCTTATACCTTATGTCTGTGTAGTCTCCATTTCTGGTTTTGGCTCAAAATCACTGATGGAAAACACTGACATGTGAATAAGGCATTACTTTGTAATGTATACATTTTTTGTGTTGCAGACATAGAAAAAGCTTTTTTATGTTAATATTTACTGTATGTATTTTATGCTGAATAATCATATGAGTTGTTCAGGTTACTTTGAGCTTTTTTTTTTTTTGCTGTTACGTAAAGTATACGCAATAAAATGTACTTTATGAAAAATAATTACTTATTTACTTATGTTTTGGTAAATCTTTTATTATACTTTTGTATTATCCCATAAAGGAATTACTGTCTTGCAAAATTATTTTATGCCTATAATGTACTCCTGTGTGCGAATACACTCTGCTCTTTGTCTCTGTGGCACAGGCTGCAGTTAGGGCAACATTGGTGTGCCCTAACAGCAGGATTACTGAAACAGTTCTGGGGTTCTTTCTACATTTCCTGACTGCAGAGGGTTTATCCTCCGGTCAGAACATTGGGACTTGATCATGTTCTGGTCGCAGACTGTGGCAGTCAGAGGATTACCGTAACCGTTGGGAGTGGCACTACCTCCGATCCCGGCTGTGGAGCAAAAGACTGCTCTAAGAACCGGTGCTGTTAGCTACAGTTTGTAGAGCAGGAGTGCTCACAGAAGCGCCCTGCTCCCTCTAAAACAGGAACGACAAAAGATATTGGATAGTCCTTAAGGAGTTAAAGGGGTTGTGCAGGGTTTAATCAGATGCTTGAAGAAGAGGTGGCTCTCCATGAGAGCAGTGCTTCATCTTCGTTACACTATGCGTTGTCTCCCTGCAGCAGAGTAGTGCAATAACAAGAACTTGCTCTATTCAAGTGAATAAAATTTTTGTAATTCCAATCGCTTCTGACACGACGGGCTGTTAATTACCAGGAAAGGTGTCAGGCCCCCACCGATCAGATATTGATGACCTATGCTGAGGATATAAAACCCCTGCACAACTCCCTTAAATATACCTAATTGCCTATGTAGTCAAAGTAAAGACTAAGCCGTGCTCTTTGTAAATTTTATCATGTATTTTTTAGCTCTTGGGAGGACATTCATGACACTTAATGATTGCTTAGGTAGGTTATAACACTCCCAAATATTAAAAGGCTTCAAGCATATATTTATGATATTAACTACTCCTACATCAATAATAAACCTTTAGATAAGTTAATACTCCACCCATGTCCATAAATCTCCATAATTTGCGAGATTCATGAAAGGCTTATAGAAACGAATGAAAATGATATAAAACTGGGAGTGGCAGCACTATAATTAACAGCTTGTGCAAACTATCATCTTCTCGGTGTCTCTTGTTAAACCACACGTAATCTATTACTGTGATCCCTTTGTAAGTAGATGATTGGGTTCCTTCATCTCTTCCTCAGAGTTTAGCTGTGCTGTATATAAATTAATGATAAACGCTTGGTTTTGAAGACCTTATATATTTGAATAAAATGACATTGAAATAATTCTCAGCATATTCTTGCTTACTGTTGCAAGACATCTGCAGATGGTGCCTGGTTGCATTGCAGTGCATAACAATATTTCTTGTGTGGCAGATGGATGTAAGACCTTTATTTCACAATAAATTTCGCTTTACAATACATAACTTTACAGGATTCGTGTTGTATGTAGCAGGTTTGAACAGAGCCCAGCATTCATCTGCATGGCATTTTCAGTTCATATGTAACTTATGCCAACAAGTTAAAGCAAGTGGCGAGCAAGGTTATTGACTTCCTCCAAAGGCAGAATTTTGAGCAGAAACAGGGTGTTTAGAACAGAAGGTGTCAAATTAAACTTTGTCAGTTTGAAAAGTAGTGACATCCTGAAAGTTTAAATAATTTACTGAGTTGTGTTTATTCCTTCTTGGTTGTTCAACCTTGTAGCTGTTATAGCCTGTATATATTGTAGTACTGTACCATGTTTTAACTGATTCGACCAAGCTGCTCACTTAATAACCATTGTTCACAAAATAATGGTTTTGTAATGATTGTAAAAGACTCTGCCATAGTAACACTGAAAGCATTTTGAAGACTGATCAGTCTTCAAATGCTTTCAGTTCACTTGCATTGTTACGGATCCGGCAGGCGCTTCCGGCGACGAAGTGCACGCCGGATCCTAACAACGCAAGTGTGAAAGAGGCCTTACATGCTGACAATGGGTCAGGAGAGTCCAAATTGAAAAAAAAATTTAAAAGATATATGTGATAAAAGCAACTACATGAGTGTGTATGCATTGTGTATATATAATATATACTTAAAAACCATAGTAGTCTCTGAAAATCCCTTTAAGGCAGGCATCCTCAAACTGCGGCCCTCCAGCTGTTGTAAAACTACAACTCCCACAATGCCCTGCTGCAGGCTGATACCTGTAGCCTGTTCGGGCATGCTGGGAGTTGTAGTTTTGCAACAGCTGGAGGGCCGCAGTTTGAGGATGCCTGCTTTAAGGTATTCAAGGACATGTTCAGTTTTTGTGAGTTTCTCACCACTGTAAATGAGCCCTAGGCCTTAAACATAATGTAGGTCAAAAATGGCAACATGTTTTCTTTCGTCGGTGTCATATTATAGTGTTTAGTAGCTTAAAGGGGATATTCAGGTTGCTGCGCGATCCAATGTGGCAGCCACTTCTGGGATCACATGCTGTGCATTGGGCACGTAATCCCAGCCTGGGGTTAGAACCCGCAGCACATTCGTCAATCTGAATCTCTCGCACAATGGCAGTGGCCACCACGCCGAATCGCTGACGAAGACTTTATAAAACATTGTAATATTCAAAAGTGGCTTATGATGTGCAAGAATACCGCATACGTAAAACCTATGGTATGTTCGCACAGCATTTTTTTGTGTATTTGAGTGTTTTACACATTGAAATATACATGAAACTACACCCACAAGTAACATCCCATTAATTTAATTAAGAAATATGCATCGTAGTTAATAAAAAAAAAAGAAAGGAGTT
The DNA here is from genome assembly GCA_033119425.1 of Bufotes viridis. NCBI lineage: Eukaryota > Metazoa > Chordata > Amphibia > Anura > Bufonidae > Bufotes > Bufotes viridis. The sequence goes on along the minus strand of CM065593.1, from coordinate 291,897,396 downwards.
GTCACTTCTTGATGTGTATTATGCACTGAAGTCAATGAGAGGTGGAAAGTACAAATCAAAATATGCATCAAAATATATGCAGAAAATTAAAGAGGACCTGTCACCAGGAAATGCAGTGTAATCTGCAGGCAGCAACGAGCTGAGCAGATTGCTATTTACTTTTATGGGACACTTATTCAGTATAACTCATAATTTATACATTTAAATATCTTCCCTTACACAGAGAATGCTATCAGTCACTGATACGATGGTCCTTCATGTACAAACTCAGAAACAGCAGAGATTTAAATGTATAAATTAGGCTGTGTTCACACTGCCATCAGAAACAGTTTTTATAGGAAGGACATAGCGTATGAAAATGATTGAAACCATGACGCTAGTGTGAACAGAACCTTACATGTGTTTCTGCCTCTTTTCCCACAAAATTAATCTGCTCTGCCCCTCCTGCTCTATAACCTACATATTGCACTATATTTCGTGGTGACAGGTAGTCCTTAAATGCACAATGAAAATTGAACGTGGATTTCTCTTGAAATGCACATCATAATTTTTAGCCTCTACAGTATGCTTTGTGAACATTGCCTTATAGGGATACAGCACACATTTATGATATGACTCAACCTTCGTTATATTTTACTTGTAATAAACCACTCATGAGCATAACATTTTAATTGTCGGCATGTACTCAAAATTGCACTGAAATTTGTTCTCTCTAAGAAACATAGTTTATAGGTAAGATAGGTAGGAAGTTCTCCGTTTGTTTGTTTCGATTTTTGTAATGTATAAAAAGCCTAGATTGTATTCTATTGGTTATAGCTTACTGATAAAAATATATATTTTTTTTCATGCACATACTTTCAGTAATTTTAGAGTTTCAAAACTGGTTTAAGAGTTTTTCTGGGATTTTCATATTGATGACCTATCTTCAGGCCTGATCAACTGTTTGAAGATGCCACTATGCTCCTTGAGCACTTTTTCCTAGGCCATGTGGTGTCACATTCATCAGTCACACTGTCTAGGCACAACTTAGTCCCATTAAAGTGAATGGGGCTGAGCTGCGATACAAAGCACAGCCGCTATTAAATGGACAGCACAGTGCTTGGTAAGCGACGAGGAGGCCAAGGTGCTTTTCGGAGCTCTGGTGAGCACCGCTGCTTCCTCAAAGGGCTAAAAGGTGGGGTGGCTGCCTGGAATCGTACCCCAGCAGATCTCATTGATGACCTATCCTGAGGATATGAAAATCTCGGAAAACCTCTTTAAAAGAAGTCACACCAAAATTACTAGTTTTATGTGACCGGAATACTTTCCAGCAATAGAAGAAATGGAGTGTGGTGAACTTTAGGTATATGTATATGGTGGCTTTATTCTACTTTTTTTTCAACATTTTGGGTTCCTGTTAGCGTTGAGCGAATCCAAGCATCCGAAGTGGAATTTTATCCAAAGTTTTGGAAAAATTAGATTCTCCATGAATTTGAATTTCCTTGCACTTTGTGGTAATAAATCAATTTTTCCCAAAATGGCTGAAAATCAAAAAAATTATACTCCCCTTATCCACTTGATCGCAGAGAGGCCATCTGCTCCCATCTTCATCGAAGAAAACCCACCAAAGGACTTGCGGAGAGTGCAGAGACGTCACAACTTGGGCAGGCCAGCCGCGTGCTGTGACGTTGTGACATCACCACGTGATCACACTGGCTGTGTGTGGTGACTTCCTCACTGATGATATCACCATGCGTGGCCAGCGTGATCACATGGTGACATCTTCACGCTTGCCGCAGGTTCTTTGGCGGGTTTTCTTCAATCAAGATGGGAGCGGATGGCCTCTCTGCGATCAAGTGGATGAGGTAAGTATAAAAAAATGTTTTAATCCCTGGTTAACCCCCTGAGCACCTGAACATGAGTCTCAGATGCTGCGATCAGCATTGAACATGGCATCTGAGGAGTGGCGATGTGATCGCTATTCCCCATCATTGCACCTGCTCCATACAATGAAAAGCAATTTGTGATGAAGTAATTCGTAACAGATCAAATTTCTTGACAAAGTTCGGTGAAGCTGCCGAATCGATTTTTTCAAAACTTCGCTCATCTATAGTACCTGTATTAGATATATGAAGTATTTTTCTAAATAGTAGTATGTTGTACTACCCTACAATGAATCATAGGTAAATGTGCTAAAATGATACATTTTGAGTTTTGTTTTTGTTTTATTTTTTATTTTATTTATTAGCCGTTCTTACATTAGTGCAAGAAAAATCAGTTTTCAGTGTAACTTTATATTATAGGTTAGACACTAAATTAATGAGTGATGATGAAAATGATCTGTAGCTACTATGAAGACTTGAATGTCATGTACAGGAAGTAAGATGAGGCCTTGGCAGAAAAGCACCTGACACCATATTTTTTATATTTTTGTCTAAATGCGTACACCTATACATACATAATGTAACATGTTTTTATTCATTTACAGGGGTGGTTGTGTGAATTATTGCGATGGAAAGAAGATCCTTCACCAGAAAACAGGACTCTGTGGGAAAATCTCTCCATGATTCGAAGGTTTCTCAGTCTTCCCCAAACAGAAAGAGATGTTATTTATGAACAAGAAAGTAATGCGGTTCATCAGCATGGTGAACGACCATCCCATATGATACATGTTTCTGCGGAACAGATTCAGGTCAGTATGCATGGACACATTTTAAGTGAAAAATATTACCTTACAGGCATTTATGGGAAATTATTTGATTGACACATTAACAGGTTCCATGTAGCCTTCAACTAAAAAAAAAAAAAAAAAACACCAAGTAAGGATTAATAGACTTATTTTAGTCGGTAATAAGTTATTTTGATTGTACAGACTCTGCTTTTAGGAGACAATTTTTGCCATATTGCTTACAATTTCTATTAACATTTCAGCAGCAACAGCAGCATCCACAACCGCAACAACAGCAGCAACCACCACCACAACAGCAGCCACAGCAACAAACACCACAGCCACCAGGTCCAAGGTTGCCCCCTAGACAGCCCACTGTGGCATCTCCAGCAGAAGCAGAAGAAGAGAGCCGCCAACAGCCCCGTCCACGAACAAAGATTTCTGTTGAGGCCCTGGGTATTTTACAGAGCTTTATTCAAGATGTTGGTCTGTACCCAGATGAAGAAGCCATTCAAACTTTGTCTGCTCAGCTTGATCTGCCCAAGTTCACAATTATCAAGTTTTTCCAGAATCAGCGTTACTATCTGAAACACCATGGAAAGCTGAAAGACAATTCTGGCCTAGAGGTAGATGTTGCGGAATACGAAGAGGAAGACTTGCCCAAGGATATGGAAGCGGAAACTCATGACAAAAGTACTAGTACTCTTTTTTCAGTTAAGCTCGAAGACAATTTGTCTGGAGAAAGGAACACTGACATTACTGCAGACCTGAATGACTTATCCTAAAGTATTATTTTTGTTCACATTGTTAAATTGGTATTACTAATCCCTATTCCATCCTAGGTACTTTCAGTAACTTTCTGTTGTACATGGTAGGGCCCAATGAATCTTTGGGAAAAATAAACTTGCACAAAAAATGAAAGGAAATTATACAGACAATATTTAATATTTAATGTTTTACTCTGTCTATAAGCTTCTCTTAGCTCCAGAAAAAAATACTGAATTTTGTTCCGAGATCTATGTTCACTGGATAAGCCACAACATACTTGACAAGCATGAATCTTGCGCAGGCAAATTGAAATCTGGAGCCTTGAAACAAGCATACAGACTTTCAGTGGGGTTTTGTTTTCTGTTTTCCTGTTCTTATCCACACTTGATCTTCAGAAAGTCACGCTTATATATAAATAGGAGAGTATGTTACTCTAACTCAGTTGTAGGGTGCCGAAAAGCCCTATACTGTGGGATGCAGTTTAAAATGATAACATGCCAACAAATGCCTTGTGTTATATGGCACTGCCGTAATTTAAACTTATTATGTTCTCTTTTTGGAAATAAAGTCACTGTATTTTTTTGGTTTGTATTTTGTTCTACTGGTTAAAAAAAGGAAGAGTATGTACACATTTGGTCCCATTATCTGTAGATTCTGCAGTCTCATGTTGTAATTACTTTTTGGGGACGTTATTTTATTTTTGTTGTATGTAATATTGCTTATCTTTGTTACCATACTGATTATTTTCTATTTATATATGTATTTTGATGGGCAGTAAAACAAAGTGTCTTAAAAGTTTTAAATAGAGAAAATGTGCTTTACAGAGTTGCCTATAAAAAAGTGCTCTATGTTATCCAAGCAATTCATACTATAAGCTTCACTCTTATTGTGGTATGCAATTTTTACTATCATGCAAACAAGCTTAGGTAAATAAAACAAATAGATCACCTTAGAAACTTATGCAATTAATGTGAAAAAAAAGAATTGATGTGTGCAATGTGTCTTCCCTTGGTTTACAATCAATTTTCAAGCTACATCTGTACAAAGTTTCTGTATAAAAGTGTATTTCTTTTTTATGAGTTTATGCCTATGAAAACACCAGTTATTTTGTTACAGCTGGCTGTTTTTATAAATGTCTCACAATTTTCTTTATGCAAAGATGTTCTGACTAGAAGTGGTTATTGACTGTAACTACACAATTAAAATTGTTTGTATGGTATGATATGGCAAGGTTTGTGTCTGTGTACAGTACATCACGGAGCATCAGAGTATAGTTGACTCAAAGAGTCCAAGATTCTTGGTCAACAAAAAATCCTACTTTCTGGTCATACGTAAGCTACTTAGGGAAAAAGACAAGGGGCCAGATTTATCATTAGCCTAAGTCACTTTTCTGGAGTTGAAAAGTCGCAAAAAATTGCGCAAAAATCCAAATTGCGCAATTTTTTGCGACTTTTTGGAGACTTACGCCACTCACTCCAAAACCAAGTTTATGGGCGTTTTGTCGTATGTAAATCACTTGCAAGACAGATTTATTATTGCGACTTTTTAAATAGTCGCAAAAAAGCCGCAAAAAATTGCGCAAACTCACTCCACTCATGACCATGCTTATGTTTGACAAAATCACTTTTTTAAAATTGCGACTTTTCCAAAGACAAAGCCAAAATACAACTAGGAACCAGAAATACACCAGATTTATCAACCTCTGAAAGAGCCCATGATAAATTTGACTTGACTCAAATACACATACGCCTTCTTTGAAAGTGGAGTGAACTGCAAGAGTAATGATAAATCTGGCCCAAGGTTTTAGGAACTAAGCTTTTACACAAAAGGCGATTACACACACCATGGAATAGATAGTGGTTTGCTGCTGTGCAACAGAACCTCACACCTAGGTACTAAAATGGCAATAATATTCTGCTTACTGGTTGAGACTCCTTGACATATCTAATATAACAACTCCAAAACTATACTGGGATATACACACAATAGATGATGTAGAGGTATATATACAAAACTAATACACCAAAACCAAAAGTACCTTTTACACAATTAATATTTAAATAAGCTTTAATAATAATTCAAAATGTAATAAATAATTACCGGTAAAAATCAACTCAAATACATCAGTCAGCAGTGATCAGAAATCCAAGAGAGGATACAGGGGGGGCGCCACAATATCAGGTCATATTAAATTCGCATTATAAATCCCAAATATATAAACTACCCTAACACAAAGAAAAAAAGGATTATTGCTATGTAATCAATGGACTGCAAAAGGAGAATCCGATTAAATAACATCACATAGTATTAAAGGCAGTGTAACTAAAATAAAGAACACATGTGAAGATTACAGACCGATATGGTGGCACCCTCCTCCCAACGCCATTTCGCCCTAAGGCTTCTTTTGGTGGTACTTTAGGTTTTGGTGCATTATATCTAATATAACATAAAACATCTAATTCTCTTAGTGTTTACAAGTGAAAGAGTTACAATAAAAACATTGTAGTTATTTATTTTAAAAAAAAGGAATCATCATATAAATATTGCTACGCTAGCTTCAAGAAAATGGAAACTAGGGATAATACAAAGGAGAGGGAACTTGTTTGAGGAAATTGTTTCAGTTGGCCTCCAGCTCCTTATTGGCTAGAGGTCGCAACATATTTATGCAGAATTTCAGTGACAATGCTCCTCAAAGACCACCATTTTCTTTGAGGACATCCTCTGGAATATATGGTTATATGAATATTATCATTATTTCTTTTGAAAATTACTGTTTTCCAGAACATAAGTAGTTTACGAAGTAGCACTGGGTTACACCATTTTTGTTCCTGGCTACCAAGTAGTTTTTTATAATTGTTTGTGTCTCAAAATGTAGAAAAGTAATATTAATTGCCTACAATCTTTGCTTTTGTGAAAGGACAGTAAATTTTTTGAAATTGACCCATTTTTAATGAGAAAACTGGCTAATGTGCATCTTTTCGCTCAGATAAAGTCATGAAAAAGCAACATATGAATCAAAACTTTCATATAATTATTTTAACGTTTTAAAGCTGACCATAAAAGATCTGGAAATGAGTATTCAAGATTTCTGATTATGCAGTTAATCACTTTCATGCATCAGTCCCCATATGAAGTCTCCCATCATATCATGTTCTCATTATAATATCAACGTCACTCCTCTGTGTACTGTATGTGTCCATGTTCTAATAGAAATTATCAAGATAAGCTTCGAGTATACAGACTTTGGGGGACATCCATCAGCTTACTGGGCAATAGTTGTTCACCAGAATCTAAACCAGCTTTCCACTTTGTAATTGTCCAGTAAGCCCCAAACTACTCAATAAAGTTGGTCCAATGCTGCTTTGTTCTTACTACCAGGCTTCTTAGGGAATTATTCGCACTCCAACATCTTCTTTTGAATTCATATACTGTTTTTTGCCTTACTTTATGTGAATGGAAATATTTAGCCACTACCTTGTTGAAAATAAAAACATCTAAATATTACTGTCCTGGTCACCAAAGCATGTGGTATTTTAAGCACATTTACGCAACTAGGATGTGTGATTAAAGCGACATGAACCACAAACTGTTAATATAACGAATGCAGTGCTCAAGTGGGTAATTGTCCCACTTCAGTGCTTATCCAGTCACAGCGGCTCAATCTTCTGTGTCTGGTTAAACATTAAGGGGGCAGTGGTGCTCCATCATTCTGAAGATCAGCTATAGCCCTGGGGTCAAACCCCCACCATTTACACATTGATGGCCTATGCTGAAGGCCATCAGTGTTTTTTTCCACTTTTAACCCTCTGATTTTGACAGAATATGTGTCCATCAGATCATTTTTGGAATTTTACAGAGATTAATATAGTTTTATCTCAGTAACAACCATACATTTGTATGCAAGTTTAATGTGTTAGTTTTTATCAACATCGATTATTGATTTTGGTGTGCACGTTCTTACCTAGTCTTGACAATTTGCACCCCAGCAGCATGTCACTGACAGTGGTTATAATGTTAATTTGATTGTAAATTTGCATATGCCAGTTGTATATAAGTAAAATATTTAATGTACTGTAACACAGGACAGTGATTCAGATATGATGGCTAGACGGGGATTATATGTGCTATGCAAACACCATTAACTCCTGGTAACATGAACATTGGTACAATATGAATCATTCTATCTGCTGCTGGCATTATTATTATAATTTTTTTGTAAAATCTTTTGTTCAGGATGTACACAGACATTATCTTCATATTTCATGCCTTTTTTGCATGAATAAGGTACATAAAGATGTAATGAGATATCCTTTGCAGTTGTATGTTGGTTCATATTTTAGCTACATATTGCTCTGTGTATTGCTCATTTTTATCACTAATAACCAGTAGGTGCAGGGTATCCTAATAATAAAATACATGTAAATAAAAAATCATAACGAGCAGTACTTTTAATAAAATATCTCCACTAAAATTGTAATTCCAATGAATTTGCTTGTTTAATTAATGACCTCTGTTGTATAGTAAGGCATTCATAGTTATTTGTATTCTATGAATCAGTAAGAGTGGCATTTCCACTTGTTCTCTGCGTTCGGATCCCTTTTCCCCAGAACATAGTGCTCTAGTTTTATCCTGCCTCCGTTATCACTAATTACCTATAATGTGCTAGATAACAGTTCTACTTGATCCATGTTTTACCAGTTTGGTCCTTAGTGACTTTGCAGGTGTATATATATATATATATATATATATATATTTAAATATAGATACACACACCTACTGTACATATATGTGTGACTGGACAAAAGATTATTAAAAAACAACGCTTTAGTTTCTGCTTTACTGAGTTTCACTTGGCCCGGAATATAAATATATATATATATATATATATATATATATATATATATATTATAAGGCCTGACAATAAAGTTTGCAAACTTATTGCAGTACAAGTCTTCATTGTTGAATTTCACTATGATTGTCTCCAAAGTAGTCCCCTTTGAAGCTATGCGGTAGCGCCATCATCATCCACACTTAGAAGCAATTTTGGAACTACTGTAGCTTAGTGAAATGGCCTTAAGCGATGCTGTTGTATTACCTTCCAATATTTCCCTTATCTTTGTGAACAGAAAAAAGTTATTAGGGGCTAGATCCCGCGAATAGAGAGGGTGTTTCAAAAGTTATATGTTTATTAGCTAAAACTCAGTGCAATGTGAGAAGCTGTATTTTTTTAGGTGCAAGAGCCACAAGTTGTTCTCGAAAACTTCGGATCATTTCATGCAGCCATTTCAGCACTTCCAGATAAAATACGTGGTTGACTGTCCAGTTGGTACAAATTCAAATCCCTGATTTAAACTGGTGGAACCTTTGTGGTCGGGAAGAACCAACAGTCTTCCATTGTGCAGTTTGCCACTTTGTTTCAGGGTCATATTGGTAAACCCATGTTTTATCACCTGTGATGATATAGTCTAAATGTCATCTTGCCTCTTCAAAAGGTCTTGGAAAATTTTGACTCTCCCTAGCTTATATTCCATAGTGAGTATCTTCGGGACCATTTTTGCACACACCTTCCCCGAGATTTTCAGTTAAGATTTTTCCTACTTTTTCTCTGTCGATGTTCACTTGCTCTGCTATGCTTCTGACTGTCAGCCAACGATTTTCACACACAGTTTGACTAATTTTTGCTATATTTTTATAAATCCTGATTGTTACTGGCCATCCCGAACTCTCTCATGGTCATTAACACTTTCTCTGCCTTTAGAAAAACCTTTAAACCACTTGTAAACTGCTGTTTTCTTTACAGCATTATCTCTGTATGCCTGCAATAATATATCCCTCATTTCTCTTCTATGCTCAGTTTAACAAGTAGCCCCAAAACTACTCAATAAAGTTGGTCCAATGCTGCTTTGTTCTTACTACCAGGCTTCTTAGGGAATTATTCGCACTCCAACATCTTCTTTTGAATTCATATACTGTTTTTTGCCTTACTTTATGTGAATGGAAATATTTAGCCACTACCTTGTTGAAAATAAAAACATCTAAATATTACTGTCCTGGTCACCAAAGCATGTGGTATTTTAAGCACATTTACGCAACTAGGATGTGTGATTAAAGCGACATGAACCACAAACTGTTAATATAACGAATGCAGTGCTCAAGTGGGTAATTGTCCCACTTCAGTGCTTATCCAGTCACAGCGGCTCAATCTTCTGTGTCTGGTTAAACATTAAGGGGGCAGTGGTGCTCCATCATTCTGAAGATCAGCTATAGCCCTCCCTAGCTTATATTCCATAGTGAGTATCTTCGGGACCATTTTTGCACACACCTTCCCCGAGATTTTCAGTTAAGATTTTTCCTACTTTTTCTCTGTCGATGTTCACTTGCTCTGCTATGCTTCTGACTGTCAGCCAACGATTTTCACACACAGTTTGACTAATTTTTGCTATATTTTTATAAATCCTGATTGTTACTGGCCATCCCGAACTCTCTCATGGTCATTAACACTTTCTCTGCCTTTAGAAAAACCTTTAAACCACTTGTAAACTGCTGTTTTCTTTACAGCATTATCTCTGTATGCCTGCAATAATATATCCCTCATTTCTCTTCTATGCTCAGTTTAACAAGACATTTTATCACTGTTCATTGCTCTAATTCAAGCTCCGACATTCTTGTGACAGCATACAGAAACATGTACAAACATTACTAGTCGCCAATCAGAATTAGATTGTTGTGGGTCTACAAAAACACAGTTGTAAAATGTTGATATAATAAGGTTATGAAACCATACTCCAGTTTCTGTATAATGATGCCCCAACAGGCTTGCTGTGGGGAGTTTGTGAACTTTGTCAGACCCTATATATTTCCTCTATGTCTTCCTTTTCATTGGTCATTTAGAAGCTTCCCGTTCAGACATTCAATGCTTTGAATGTTGAACGGGAAGTCTTCCCAAGAAGGGAAATTGACTTTCTGGTTGGCTTGCGATTGTGCACAGCAACCAGTGTGAACACACAACTGCAGGTAAAAGCATACAAGGGAATGATGAAGCCACTGGTGACACTCAGGGTGTGGTTTACATCAATGCTTCTCAATGTGTGAGATCACCCAGTTGGTGTGGTGCCCCTTAGTTGTTGATGAGTGACAGCTTTGGAGAGAACCAATTTTAATTTGCTGCACCAATCTCTGGTTTAGCAAAATAATTGATTCCTTTTTCGTGTATTTTAGTCTTCTTCTGGGTTCAGGAGAACATTTTTCAGTTGCATATACTGGTGATGCCTAATAGAAAATGACTGAGAATCTGGACCTTTAGACTTCAATTGGCTCTTACCCTGACATGCAGCTAAGCTGCACTCACTTGATCATAGCTGTTTCCTAATGGAACAGTTTAAAATGTAGCCAACCTTGAGGATAATAAACAGGTAATCAAAACCTATTGAATAGTAGCTTAAAGGGGTTTTCCAGAAAAAGGTATTTATGACTTATCCTCAGGATTGGTCATCAGTATCAGATCTGTGGAATATGACACCCAGCGCCCCCCTGGTCAGCTGTTAAAAGAGGCTTTGAGCACTGCAGCTTCTTCCTAGGCCAGTGACATCACTGTACATCAAACACATGGCCTAGTTGCAGCTCAGCCACATTCAAGGCAATGGGGCTGAGCTGCAATACCAAGCACTGCTATTATCCGATGCACGTTACTGTCCTTGGAGAGCTGCTGGGAGTCTGCATCACTCACCTGATCTTCAGTGAGTGCAGCGGCTCCCTGAAACAGCTGATCGGTGGGGATGGAGGGACTTGGACCCCCACTTATGTGATAATGATGACCTATCCTGAGGATAATCCATCATTATATTTTCCAGATTAACCCCTTTACTTATTTTATACCTGAACTGGTTAAAATTCTACACTAAGTTCTAAAGAATAGGAAGAACATTTCAGTTATGTTGAGTCCATGGATCAAAGATGTATGTGATGTTACATTCTGACTAAAAAAATCTCTTGGGAGAAAGTTATTTAAACTGGTTAAAGCTTCTGTGCCGTTCATTTTGTCATGTTTAAAGTCATATTAAGTGAATCTGTTGTGTCTAGGACATGATGAGTGTTCGATAATGGCGCTGTCGGTTGGTAACATATTAGCTACTTATTTTGAGAACTTGAGTTGTAACTGGTCAGACTTCGCATTGAGCAATTTCTACATTGTGCTTGCCTTCAGGTCCAGTGAGGCACATTTATGGGTTTGTACCTGTAACAGGTCATTCCTGTGCACATGGTGAGGTCATACTGTATATTGTGTTTACAAGCCTTTCTAACCAAATGCTAGATTGTTATCTTACCAACCATATATACCAGTAGCAACAAGAAATGTAAAAGAAGCACTCAGTACAAAATAATGGTGTCTATTCAGATTTTTTGGACCTTGGGTGAATAAACACCATTATTGTGCACCAGAGTGCTGTCTTTTTTCCTTTTATCCCAAAAAATCTATTGACAACCTGCATTATTCTAATCGTAGGTAAAGACTCAAGTCTTATAGAGTCAATTCTTAAGTGCATTGTATGGAAATGGCTGCCATGTTGTGAAATAATCCCCCTTTTTTTATTGTGTCCTCAGGCCCAGAAAGACAGATTTCATGTTGATTCTACATGTCATTCATATTCCTTTTATTCAGAAACCGGAGCATCGCAACTTGCAGTTTTTGAATTTCGATTGAAATTCTCCACCGAGAGAGTTCACAACCACCATCTTTAAATCATTTACAGTTAAAGCCTTATTTTTGCAAGCAGAACACTAGTTGCAAAGGTACATGCGCTGATGAAGATACTAATACTATATTGAAACATATTGTCTTAAAGAGAATCTGTCACCACCTTTAAGGAAGATCTTTCACCAGTTTTGACTTTACAAATCAGTACCTGGCACTGTAGGGCACGTTTACTAGATGTGATAGGGTAATTTTTTTTTTCAGATATGCTGCCACGTTGCCTCGCTGTGCCCCCGTTCTGTTTTGGCGCCCTGTATTCTAATCAATACAATAGCATTGGTACAGGGAGGAGGAAACACCAGCATTTCTCAAGGGGCATCTCCTTCTCCCTGGCTTGGTCCACGTTGCAGCTCTGGAGAATGTGAGCTGTTTTTTGTGAATGGCTGTGACGCGGTCTGCTGTGATTGGACAGGTCACAGCCAGGGAGAAGAAGATGCCCAGGAAGAAACGCTAACATCTCCTCGCTGTAGGGGTGCTATTGATTAGTATACAGGGTGCCAAAACAGAACTGGGGCACAGCGGACGCAACGTAGCAGCTTATCTGAAAAAGAAATTTGCCCTATCACATCTAATGTAGTAAACATGCCCTACAGTACCAAGTACTGATTTTGAACCGGTGAAAAGTCCTCTTTAACCCCAATAAACTGCCAAGAGTAATGTATCGTACAGTAGACACTGATTCTAAATTATTTCTTTTAGTCAAACTCACTTGCATCAGCTTTAACTTGCTTGAAAGGGTCCTGAGCTGTACATGTCAATCATGGGTAAACCCGTGCTTTCTTCCCTGGACTCTGCTCCACCTCTGGAATATTCATATTCAGCAACTGCTGGGCTGTTTGGGATGGTGTATATCGGAGCAGATGTGTGGGCCTCACTAATGTCCATTTGCATAACAGGACTGCTAAATTCATGTGCATCATTAGGAGGATTTATCGGGACTTGGGGAGAAGGAGTACAAGATCACAATAGTGGTTGGCAGATGAGTTTACAAGTGTAGTTACATCTTCAGAATCAGGGCTCTCCTAAGTATACAACACCGGCATGTTAGCAGGGGTGCAAAAATATGGTGACATTCTCTTTAGGCTACTTTCACATCTGCGCTTTTCCTTTTCGCTATTGAGATCCATCAAAGGATCTCAATACCAAAGGAAAACGCTTCTGTTTTGTCCCCATTCATTGTCAATGGGGACTGAACTGAATGGAATGAAGTGCACCAGAATGCATTCCGTTTTGTTGCGTTCCCATGATGCACACAAAAGTGCTGCGAGCAGCGTTTTTGAGTAGTCATGAGATGAGGAGCAAGAAGGATCCGGCATGAAACAAAATGTAAGTCAATGGTGCCGGATCCGTTTTCTCTGACACAAAGGAAAACGGATCCAGCACCCATTGACACACAATGGTTTTAGTGCCGGATCGGTTATGGCTATTTTAAAGATAATACAACCAGATCCGTTTATAACAGATACAGCCGGTTGTATTATCCTAACTGAAACGTTTTTGCTGATCCATGACGGATCCTGCAAAAACTCAGATGTGAAAGTAGCCTAAAAACACAATTTCAGGTTCTGAGTCAGCAGCACATGTGTTGCTCTGCATTTTCCATAAAATAACGCTACAGTGATTGAAGCAGATTTTCATTGGTCAGAACTGATCATTTTAGCACCCTCCACTAAATAATTATTATTACCTATTGCAAAATTGTTCAGATGATTAAAGTGGTTTTCAGATCTTACAAAAAAAAAAACTATTCTCAAATATTCTCTAAGGAAGTGTGAGTTGAAAGGGACTCTTGACAATTAGCCAGACCAAAGCGTGGATTCAAAGAGAGTCCGTCTCTAAAGCACTACACACACACGATTGATTCCCATAAGAACTCCTCTGCAATGCTCCATTTTCACTGTGGGGGAGCTGCAAAGAAATTAAACACTTGCTGCCAAGCTTCCTCACAGATTAAGGCCTCATGCACACAGCCGATGCTCGGCCGCTCCGTGCATTGAGGATTGTTATTTGCAGTCCCCAATGCACAGTCACTATCCGTGCAGCTGCCGCAAGGGATCCAGACCCATTCAAATTGAACAGGTCCGTAATCCATCTGCACCTCAAAAAATAGAACATAGTGAATAGATCTGCATCTGTGATGCAGTGAGCACACAGCCAGTGCCCGCATATTGCGGGCACGACCGGGTGCATGAGGCCTAAAACAGATTCCAGTGGGTCTAAGCATATGTACACCCTGTGATCAGTTTATTATCAGAAGGACCCTTTTAGTAAAAAATAAATTGCCCAAAGAGGGCATCCATTGTAGTGAATCTATGCAAGGCTGTCTGTGGCTAAAATTAGCCTTTCTTTCATTAAATAATATGTCAGAGAACAAAAAGAAATGTTGGAACCTAAAAGCCAATAGGATTGATGTCATGCACACGTTTTGGAATACCAATGCCACTGTGGAGCTAATTTTGCGTTATATTCTTCTAAGTAGAGTTAATCACATTATTGTATTGTTTAAAGTATTCAGTTTCAAAAATGGACATCAAAAAGGTTTTGCTATTTTAAGGCCTGGGGTTCAAACTTGACCTGGAGAAAAATAAAAAAGAAACACCTCAGGGTCAACAGGCCACAATGTACAACGCCAAATTAATAAATGGAATTTACTGTTAGCTTCAAATAGTCTAATAGTCTGCTATAGTATTTCTTTTTTTTTTCCCAACATGAGTCATTTGAATGTTACTAATACTGAATAATTGAGTAATGCTAAATTCTATAACAGCTGCACATTCTGCACAGAAGAGAGGAGCAGGTGCCATCAAGGAGTCTTGAAATACCATGCCTTCAATATCACATTTCTGGGAACACCATCTGAATGTGTAATTCACCTATTAATTGTCCATTTAAACTGATTTCTAGTGGTTTCTACACAATATAAAACACAAAGGGGTGTTGAATATTAATATACCATTATTGTACATGTGTCATGCAAATGTCAAAAGGCAATTACATAGCAAACACTAGTGTCATGTGTATCTTTAAATCGCCTATCATTTATAATTATAATCCAACTAATAAAGCCATTTCTTACAATTTAATTATTAGCTCAATATCTACTTTTATGCCCGTCATACAGCGAACTGGCTAAAGGTCAACTATTTGACCTCTCCATAGCTAAAGCTACTCCCAAAGTACAATCAAGGTAACATTTATTGGAATCTCATAATTTGACCTAATTCACACCCATAAATATAAATGGTGCTTTTCTGTGTGGAGAAATTCAAAGCATGCACTGCTTTGGTCTATCTCCTACAGAACAAAGACCTGGAAACCACTGGTAGGGATGAGCAAATTTCATATTTTGAGGTTCGTGTGCAGGTTCGTGTTGTGGTATTTACTGAATTGCGTTATGGATTTTGTTACCATGGACCATAACGCAATTCCATGACAGAATATATAACGAAATGCCTTTAGAGGCATTCCTTTATTCATTAAGTCATAATAGAAGTCTATGGCCTGCATAACGGATCTGGAACCCGCACACGAACTTCAAAATATGAAATTCGCTCATCCGTAACCACTGGGGTCCATGGTCTCAGGCAGTCACCAGATCTACGTCCTATGTGGATATACAGATTTACTGCCATATTAACCCCTTAATGTCCAGGGCGATTTTCAATTGTTTAATTTTCGTTCTTTACTCCCAGCCTTCCCAAAGCCATAATATTTTAAATGTTTCCATTCACATTGCTGTATGAGGGGTTGTTTTTTTGTGGGACAAGTTGTACTTTCTACTGGCGCCATTTACGGTTGCATACAATGTAGTATGTACTGGAATTATGGAAAAAAAAAAAAATCTGGCACAGTTCTATGTGTTTTGTGCAAACAGCATTTCCTATGCTTTAAAACTGACCTGTTATTTTCATTCTCCACGTCAGTATGATTACCACAATACCACATATGTATCGTTTTTTTTTTTTTTTTTTTTGCGTTTTAATACAAAAAAAATGTAAACAAACTTTGGAAAAAAAATTTTTTTTTTTGCATCTCCGTTAGTGTTGAGCGAATCAAAGTTGACAAAGTGGAATTCGATCCGAATTTCAGGAAAAAATTGATTAATTACGAATCTGATTTTTTTCTACAATGGCTGCTGCACATGTTACAAAGTGAAAGTAAGAATCCCAGGAATGAGGGATCACCCATAATGCTGTGCAGCCAGCCAATCAGCCAGCCCCTGTTATGTCACAGCCCTATAAAAAGTAACCTCCTGCCCGATCCCCTCCATTTTCCAGTGTACTTAGTGCAGGGAGAGATGTTACGGGCACGAGGGAAAGTAGGAAAGACTTTATTTGAAAAAATATTAGTTTTGAGAACTTTAAGGACAACACTGAGATAGTGTAGGGAGATAATAGGGAGACTTTATCTACACTATAGGGACAGTGCAGGGGCCAATTAGTGGACTGAGGCTGTCGCTCATTACATCCGGCTCTGCCGATTCTCGCTCCCGGTTTTTATTCCCACAGATGCCGTGGTCTTATTTGACCACGGAATACAAAATGTATGTATACATTTATTAGCTCTGGGATATGGACATCTGAATCAGGCATAAAAAGTGATTCCACACTGATCTAAATTTAGTGTATAGATTGCAAGCATAGTAAGTGAAAAGTGGGTGGCTTGCTGCTGTCAGACGAATGGAATGAAGCCAATTGTATGACATACTGATAAGTTGCTAAAACTGGACAATTCCTTTAACCCCTTAAGGACCCTGCCATATTTTACCTTAAGGACCAGGCCATTTTTTGCAAATCTGACATGTGTCATTTTATGTGGTGATAACGTCAAAACAATTTTACTTATCACGGCCATTCTGAGATTGTTTTCTCGTCACATATTGTACATCATGACAATGGTAAAATTTATTATTTTTGGGGGACGTTAGAAGTTTAGAAGCAAATCTTGAAATTTTTCAGAAAATTTCCCAAACCCACTTTTTAAAGACCAGTTCAGGTCTGAAGTCACGTAGTGAGGCTTACATAATAGAAACCACCCAAAAATTACCCCATTTTAGAAACTACACCCTTAAAGTATTCAAAACTGATTTTACAAACTTTGTTTACCCTTCAGGTAAGAATGATCAGAAAATGGAGATGACATTTCAGAATTTTACTTTTTTGGCAGACTTTCCATTTTAATAAATTTTTTCCAGTAAAAAAGCAAGGGTTAACAGCCAAACAAAACTCAATATTTATTGCACTGATTCTGTACTTTACAGAAACACCCCATATGTTTTGGTAAACTTGCTGTACTGGCACATGGCAGGGCGCAGGAGGAAAGGAATGCCACAGGGGAGTACACATATATCACTGGGCGCCAAAGCAAGAATCTGAATTGGGCCCCCTAACCCTGCCCACTACCCACCCTTGGCCCATCCCACCTCCTGTCCTGGCTCCTCCCCTGCCACAATAATAAATATTATATTGGTCAATATTTTTTTATTTTTTATTACCAACCTTTTATTATACGTTCTCTCATACATCGTCATACACCGCTGATATGGCAGTGCTCTATGGGAGTAAGGATCTCACTGGAGCTGCAGTAAGCCATGTACAGCACACATCACTGCTCCTGCCTGTCTGCTTTGGTAAAGCCGGGCATAGATGGGCTATGTGTCCCCTGTATATAGTGCCACATGTGTTGTGTCCACTGTATATAGTGTCCCTTTTATATAATGCAAGGATCTATGGCCCTTTTATATAGTGCCCCATGTTCTGCCCCCTCCTATAGTGTGCCTCATGTTCTGTTTCCCCTATAGTATGCCTCATGTTCTGTGCCCCTATAGTGTGCCTCATGCTATAACCACTTATGCACAGGCCTGTATCTGCAGAACGTTACCAATGGCATCAGAAAAAATAGTCCAAACTACCTGTTACCTGCCTCGCCATTTGGCACTTTTTTGTGATGTAAGCGGCACTAAAACTTTGCGCCACCTTCAACGTTGTGCAGATTAAAGCCCATCCAGAAGAGACCATACATACATCTGCAGAATGTTGCTCCTGCGGCATGTGCCTGCCTTTTCACAGTAGTTATGCCTCCTTAATGCCCCCTCATAGTAAGAATGCAATATTAGTGACCTCACAGAGTAATAAGGCCCCGTAAGTGACCCCTCAGAGTAGAATGCCCCATTTGTGTCCCAGAACAGTAGTTATGCCCCCTTAGTGCCCACACAGTATTTACACTCCCTTAGTGCCCCCATCCAGTAATGCTGACACCTTAGGTTCCCCGAATCCAGTAATACTGACCCTTAGTGCCCTCATCCAGTAGTCCTGCCCCTTTAGTGTCCCATCCAGTAGTTTTGCCCCCTTTATTATCCCTTCTAGCAGTTGCTCCTTCAGTGCCCCAGTAGTTTTGCCTCCTTTAGTACCCCATCCAGTAGTTTGCCACCTTTAGTTCCCCTATCCAGTAGTTTTGCACCCTTTACTAGTACCCCATCCAGTAGTTTTGTCCCCTTTAGTGCCCCATACAGTAGTTTTGCCTCTTTTTTAGTGCCCCATCCAGTAGTTCTGCCACCTTTAGTGTCCCATCCAGTAGTTTGCCCCCTTTAGTGCCCCATCCAGTAGTTTTGTCCACTTTAGTGCCCCCAATCCAGCAATAAAAAAAAATCTAATACTTACCTTGCAGCCTCTCCAGAAGCAGGCACCCCGCTCTCTCTAGCAGCAGACACAATCTGATGATGTCATCACGCCTGCTGAGCTGGAGAGAGCATAGGCAGAGTCCCGTCCTGTGTGCTCTTTGCACAGAGCTCATCAGGCCCGATGACGATGTGTTCATTGTTCCTGCTGCTGGAGAGCACAGGCTGCTCCATAGCAGCAGGGGGGAGGGAAGGGCCCGCCCGAACGTTGGAGCCGGAGCCCAAGCCCGGAAGGAGAAGTGAAACTGTCTGTCTTGTGCAGAGGGGGCGGGGCCTTCCATGAGCTCCGGGCCCCCCTGTGCAGGGGGCCCCACAGCAGCGGCGTGGTCTGCCTATATGGATGGCATGCCACTGGAACGCCATATGGTTTTTGGAAGGCAGATTTCACTGGGATAATATTAAGCTGCCATGTCACATTTGAAGCCCCCCTGATGCACCCCTAGAGTAGAAACTCCAAAAAATGGACCCCATTTTCTAAACTACACCCGTCAAGGTATTAAAAATGATTTCACAAACTTTGTTAACCCTTTAGGTATTCTACAAGAATTAATGGAATATGGAGATTAAATTTCAGAATTTCACTTTTTTGGCAGATTTTCCATTTTAATCCATTTATTCCAGTAACAAAGCAAGGGTTAACAGCCAAACAAAACTCAATAGTTATTGCCCTGATTCTGTAGATTATAGAAACACCCCATATGTGGTCGTAAACTGCTGTACGGGCACACAGCAGGGCGCAGGAGGAAAGGAATGCCATATGGTTTTTGGAAGGCATATTTTGCTGGACTGTTTTTTTGACACCATGTCCTATTTGAAGCCCCTAGATGTACCCCTAGAGTAGAAACTCCAAAAAGTGACCCCATTCTGGAAACTATGGGATAAGGTGGCAGTTTTGTTGTTACTATTTTAGGGTACATATGATTTTTGGTTGCACTTTTTTAGTGTCTCCACATTCTGAAAGCCGTAGTTTTTTTTTATTTTTTGGGCGACTGTCTTATGTAGGGGCTCATTTTTTTCAGTATGAGATGACGGTTTCATTGGTACTACTTTAGGGTGCATATGACTTTTTGATCGCTTGGTATTACACTTTTTGTGATGTAAGGTGACAAAAAATGGCTTTTTTGACACTTTTTATGTGTATTTATTTTTTATGGTGTTCATCTAAGGGGTTAGGTCATGTGATATTTTTATACAGCAGGTTCTTACGGACGCAGCGATACCTAATATTTATTTAGGTTTTACACAATAATATCATTTTTGAAACAAAAAATTTTAGTGTCTCCATAGACTGAGAGCCATAGTTTGTTTTTATTTTCTGGGCGATTGTCTTAGATAGGGTATTAGATTGGGGTGCACATTACCATTCCTGGAACTACACTAGCTTTTCAGTGGATCTTCCCGCATATTCCTTCTCCTCACTCTCCCTGCAGTACCAGCTGCTGCCTCTAGTGCGCCGCCGCCTGACTCCCAGATTCTACTGTGGTGGAGATAATCTGCCACATCCAGCATACCTCTGACTCAATTGTTCTATGCTGGAAATATTAGGTAAAAACTCAACAACCGTGGGCTGAATTATTAGCGGTATCCCCAGGAATCCGGGCAGCTTGTCTTCTTGTAGCTGCTGCAGACGGCTGGTCGTCCTTGCCAAGAACCGAAAAGCCCATGGTGGTTTACCTGTGGTTAATGCTGAAATTGTCGACATCTTGGAACAGATTATAGGATTTTTTTGGGGGAAAATGGATGGGTGATTGTAGACTTTCTTCTGTATGAACCGAATTCCATTATCCTTTCATTGGTGAAATTTTTTATTTCAAACATGTTTTTTTCGGGAGAATTGATGGGTGATTGTACACCTCCTTTTGCAGTATGGACCAAATTACGTCGTCATGAAATATTTTATGTGAAACAGGCTTTTCTTGGGAAAATTGATGAGTGATTGTAGACTTTCTTCTGTATGAACCGAATTCCATTATCCTTATATTGGTAAATTTTTTTATTTCAAACACAATTTGTTCAGGAAAATTGATAGGTGATTGTAGACATCCTTTTGCTGTATGGACCGACTGAATTACGTAGTGGTGAAATCTTTTATGTAAAACAGGCTTTTTTTTGGAAAATTGATGGGTGATTTTCTGCACCTGGTTTGCCTGATTGAACGCAGTCACACAGGGGAGTAAGTGCTCCATGTCCTTCATCAAGAAATCGAATCCAGGCTTTCTCCACGACAACTCAAAATCAGAACCATGGTGACCGACAACGGGAAGAACATGGTGTCTTGCGTCAAGGAGGGCTGAGCCATGCGCCTTGCATGGCACACTTGTTTAATCTGATTGTCAAGTGGTTCCTGAATTTTTCCACCCATCTGCTAGACATCCTAAAAATGGCCAGAAAAATTGCATGCACTTTAGCCACTTGTACACTTCAAAGCACAACCTTATTGAGCTGCAGCGGCAGAACTGCATCCCCCAACATAGGCTGATATGCGATTTTTCCACCTGTTGGAATTCCACTCTCTATAGGTTGGACCGACTATACGAACAGAGAAAGGCCATAAATGATTTCTTGATGATCCAAGCGGACAGGAGTACTCCCCTGTGTAACCTCAATGTCAGCCAGTGGCAGCTCATGCGTGACACCTGCCATTTGCTCAGGCCCTTTGAGGAGGCCACGTTATTTGTCAGTCGCCAGGACTACGGGATGAACAACATCATTCCACTGCTTCATGTCCTGGACCAGATGCTGGTAAATCTGGTTGGTCAGTGGACAAAAAATGAGCCCCTACCAAAGACAATCGCCAAAAAAATAAAAAAACTATGGCTCAGAATATGGCGACACTAAAACATCTTTGTTTTGTTTTAAAAAAGCTGTTATTGTGTAAAACGTAAGTAAATAAAAAAATATATACATATTAGGTATAGCCACGTCCGTAATAACCTGCTCTCTAAAAATATCACATGACCTAACCCCTCAGGTGAACACCGTAAAAAATTTAAAATAGAAACCGTGTAAAAAAAAGCCATTTTTTGTCACCTTACATCACAAAAAGTGTAATAGCAAGCAATCAAAAAGTCATACGCACCCCAAAATAGTACCAATCAAACCTTCATCTCATCCCACAAAAAATGAGACCCTACCTAAGATTATTGCCCAAACTGAAAAAACTATGGCTCTCAGAATATGGAGATACTAAAACATTTTTTTTGTTTCAAAAATGAAATCATTGTGTAAAACTTACATAAATAAAAAAACTATACATATTATGTATCGCCACGTCCGTATTAACCTGCTCTATAAAAATATTATATGACCTAACCCCTCAGATGATCACCGTAAAAAAATTAAAACGGTGTAAAAAAAGCAATTCTTTTTCACGTTACATCACAAAAAGTGTAATACCAAGCGATCAAAAAATAGTGCCAATCAAACCGTCATCTTATCCCACAAAAATCATACCCTACCTAAGATGATTGCCCAAAAACTGAAAAAACTATGGCTCTCAGACTATGGAGACACTAAAACATGATTTTTTTTGTTTCAATAATGAAATCATTGTGTAAAACTTTGAATAAAAAAAGTATACATATTAGGTATTGCCGCGTCCGTAATAACCTGCTCTATAAAAATACCACATGATCTAACTTGTCAGATAAATGTTGTAAATAGCAAAAAATAAAAACGCTGCCAAAACAACTATTTCTTGTTATCTTGCCTCACAAAAAGGGTAATATAGAGCAACCAAAAATCATATGTACCCTACAATAGTACCAACAAAACTTCCACCCTATCCCATAGTTTCTAAAATGGGGTCACTTTTTTAGAGTTTCTACTCTAGGGGTGCATCAGGGGGGCTTCAAATGGGACATGGTGTCAAAAACTAGTCCAGCAAAATCTGCCTTCCAAAAACCGTATGGCATTCCTTTCCTTCTGCGCCCTGTCGTGTTCCCGTACAGCAGTTTACGATCACATATGCGGTATTTCTGTAAACTTCAGAATCAGGGCAATAAATATTCAGTTTTGTTTGGCTGTTAACCCTTGTTTTGTAACTGGAAAAAAATTATTATAATGGAAAATCTACCAAAAAGGTGAAATTTTAAAATGTTATCTTTATTTTCCATTAATTCTTGTGGAACACCTAAAGGGCTAATAAAGTTTGTAAAATCATTTTTGAATACCTTGAGGGGTGTAGTTTCTAAAATGGGGTCACTTTTTTGGAGTTTCTACTCTAGGGGTACATCTAGGGGCTTCAAATAGGACATGGTGTCAAATAAACAGTCCAGCAAAATATGCCTTCCAAAAACCATATGGCGTTCCTTTCCTCCTGCGCCCTGCTGTGTGCCCGTACAGCAGTTTACGATCACATATGGGGTGTTTTTGTAAACAACAGAATCAGGGCAATAACTATTGAGTTTTGTTTGGCTGTTAACCCTTGCTTTGTAACTGGAAAAAAATTATTAAAAAGGAAAATCTGCCAAAAAAGTGAAGCTTTGAAATTGTATCTCTATTTTCTATTAATTCTTGTGGAACACATAAAGGGTTAACAAAGTTTTTAAAATCAGTTTTGAATACCTTGAGGGGTGTAGTTTCTAGAATGGGGTCATTTTTGGGTGTTTTCTATTATGTAAGCATCACAATGTGACTTCAGACCTGAACTGGTCCTTAAAAAGTGGGTTTTTGAAAATTTCAGAAAAATGTCAAGATTTGCTTCTAAGCCTTGTAGCATCCCCCAAAAATAAAATATCATTCCCAAAATGTTCCAGACATGAAGTAGACATATGGGGAATGTAAATTAATAACTATTTTTGAAGGTATTACTATGTATTATAGAAATAAAGAAATTGAAACTTGGAAAATTGCTAATTCTTCCAAATTTTTGGTAAATTTGGTATTTTTTTGTAAATAAAAATGAACTTTTTTTTACTCCATTTTACCAGTGTCATGAAGTACAATATGTGATGAAAGAACAATCTCAGAATGGCCTGGATAAGTAAAAGCGTTTAAAAGTTATCACCACATAAAGTGACACTGGTCAGATTTTCAAAAAATGTCCGAGTCCTTAAGGTGAAATAAGGCTGAGTCCTTAAGGGGTTAAGCTGCTGCCACCTTCACACTATGTCACCTTGCCACTCTGTGGTCCCCTCATGCTGCTGACACCTCCACACTATGTCACCTTGCCACTCTGCGGCCTCCTGATGCTGCTTCCACCACACCACTACGTCATAGGGCCACTCTGTGGACTTCTCATGCTGTTCCCACCCTCCAGACTTCATGACTGGGTGACTGTTTTGCCTTTCAGCCTAGCTGACATAATTATTTATTTGACCCTTCTTCTGATCTGTAAGAAGGAAGGAAAAATGAGACACACAATGGATCCTGTCTGTGTAGCAAATATGAGGCCTGTATGGTTCCCATCAGAATTGGCTTGTGATTTGGTAGCCAAAAGCAGGAGTGGGTACAAAACACAGAATACAATCAAATATTCCATTCACATGTCATCTCTGTTTTGGATCCACTCCTGTTTTTTTTGGGCATTAGCAATACTGATGGATTACTGACCAAATGCTGACCGAGTGAAGGCAGATGCTCAACAGACAGGATCCATTTTTGGGGGGTTATTGCTCTGACGGAAGGGCAAAATAATCAGCGATGTCAACACAAACTTACTGCTGACACCCCCACCGCTCTGTCGATGGGGCTCTACTTGTATAAGCGTTTAGTATAACACTTTCTGTAGACACCTATGTGGAATCAGCTGACAACAGTGTAAAACAAGTGCACTTCTTCTTGTCAATAACATTGACATGTAAGGCTGAGTTTACACTTGGATTATTTGGTCAGTTGACTGCCCAAATAAGTGAACTGTGCAGTCAAGAAATAGCCGTTTATTAACGATTCCCCAAAAAGTTTTAGAAAAATTTGCTCATCTCTATATATAATACAATTATATTTTATCCCTTGTCTTCTCGATCCTATGATGCCAGACAGATTATACTTACCTGCCTCCTGCTGCTCCAGTCCACCGCACTGGCTCTGCTGCCTGGGCATAGTCACATGCTCTGCTGCAGCCAACAGATATATGGGTATACAATACTATTTAATATAATGAAACTGTATCCTTAAGCTGTATCATATGATGCCAGATAGATCATACTTACCTGCTCCCCGCTGCTCCCGTCCACCCAGCTCCCTCTGCTGTGTCCCCTTTTGGTCCCTGGTTTGTTCTCTTCCTCTGCTGCATGGGCATAGTCACATGCTCCACTGCAGTCAGTGACTGGCTTCATTGATGAAGTGTAGCTTGTGGCTACGTCATTGCTGAAGCCATTCATTGGCTGCAGCAGAGCTTGCAACCATGTCCATGCAATGCCGAAAGAAAACAAGCTAGGGATGGGAACATGGACATACCAGAGGCAGCCTGGTAAGTATGAATCTTCTATTTATTGGGGCAGGCTGTAGGCACTGGGTTAAAACTCTGTATTCCCGGAGAACCCCTTTAAGGAGATGTCAATGTATACTGTGGATATGCCACACCAGATTTGTGTGCAGCAAATCCACTGGGTTTTACAGTCACAGAAAGTGGATGAAATTTTATGAAATTTCATCCACACACTGCAAGAATCTGCAGCGTAAAATCACCTGTATTGCATATTTTATATTCACAGAATTTATGCTGTGGATTTCCATAGCAGATTTCATCTTTCACAATGCATAGAGTGAAGTCCGCAGCCAATTCACTCCAGAATCTATGACAAGGACGCATGTAAATTCCACCCCATGTGGCCGTACCCTAAAGTCTTCATGTCACATTTCTCTTAGGACTTTTCCAACACACTGTTTTTAAACAAGGCTTAAACTTGTAGGGGCAAATGAAACTGCATATACATGAATAAGGATTGTACAACTATACATTTGAATTCATTTGTACAATGCAGGCATTTGAGCTATTCATATTATTTCAGGGCTTTACCTGTGTTGCTTTTCATTTGTAATATGACTCAAGAATTATGAAGCAATTTTATGCTAAATACATTAGTGATCTCATTAGAGTCAAGTGCAAATGTAGTCATGATGTTAGAAATAAATATATAAAGTTTATAGCAGCAAAGTATACTGTAATGTAGATAATTTAGATGGATTCACTATGGCCTGCATTCCTCAAATAACACCACTATAGAAATATGCATTGTGCTCTGAAACATTGAATTGTGAAACATATTTTACAATACACCACATGCTTTACACTGCTGACCCATGGTCACTGGTTGTGTGCTGGTAGGGTGATATAATGCTATTATTGTCAGGTTGGGAATTTAAAGCGTTGTCTGCTTTCAAATTAAAACGGGGAAGTGGTGGGCAGTGCAATAAAATGATAAAATAATTATTAGTTACCGATTAATCCCAGCTGGGTTTTGGTTACGTGGCTGCAGTGATGACATCACATCTCCAACATGTGGCTTCTGCAGCCAATCACTGGTCTGGTCAATCTGATCGGTAAGCATTGCTTCTTTTATTACTTTACCCACCATCGCCCTGTTTTGTCCTGAAACCATACATCCCCTTTAATTTATGACTGACCATTTTAAAATCATTGATTTCATCTATTTTCTAACAACTCTGTTTTAGAGGGAATTTCTCATATAATTTACATTAATTAGATGTAAGATTGTAGAAGAGAATTTCTATCTTTAAATGTACAGTCGTGGTCAAAAGTTTTAAGAATTACATAAATATTAGAAATTGGAAAAGTTGCTGCTTAAGTTTTTATAATAGCAATTTGCATATACTCCAGAATGTTATGAAGAGTGATCAGATGAATTGCATAGTCCTTCTTTGCCATGAAAATTAACTTAATCCCAAAAAAACCTTTCCACTGCATTTCATTGCTGTCATTAAAGGACCTGCTGAGATCATTTCAGTAATCGTCTTGTTAACTGAGGTGAGAATGTTGACGAGCACAAGGCTGGAGATCATCAGGCTGATTGGGTTAAAATGGCAGACTTGACATGTTAAAAGGAGGGTGATGCTTGAAATACTTGTTCTTCCATTGTTAGCCATGGTAACTTGCAAAGAAACGCATGCAGCCATCATTGCGTTGCATAAAAATGGCTTCACAGGCAAGGATATTGTGGCTACTAAGATTGCACCTCAATCCACAATTTATAGGATCATCAAGAACTTCAAGGAAAGAGGTTCAATTCTTGTTAAGAAGGCTTCAGGGCGTCCAAGAAAGTCCAGCAAGTGCCAGGATCGTCTCCTAAAGAGGATTCAGCTGCAGGATCGGAGTGCCACCAGTGCAGAGCTTGCTCAGGAATGGCAGCAGGCAGGTGGGAGCACACCTGCACGCACAGTGAGGCGAAGACTTTTGGAAGATGGTCTGGTGTCAAGAAGGGCAGCAAAGAAGCCACTTCTCTCAAAAAAAAACACCAGGGACAGATTGATCTTCTGCAGAAAGTATGGTGAATGGACTGCTGAGGACTGGGGCAAAGTCATATTCTCCGATGAAGCCTTTTTCCGATTGTTTGGGGCATCAGGAAAAAGGCTTGTCCGGAGAAGAAAAGGTGAGTGCTACCATCAGTCCTGTGTCATCCCAACAGTAAAGCATCCTGAGACCATTCAGGTGTGGGGTTGCTTCTCATCCAAGGGAGTGGGCTCACTCACAATTATGCCCAAAAACACAGCCATGAATAAAGAATGGGTTGCTATCAGTCAGGAATTGGCCCAGAAGTTGATTTAGAGCATGCCCAGTCGAATTGCAGAGGTCCTGAAAAAGAAGGGCCAACACTGCAAATACTGACTCTGCATAAATGTAATTTAATTGTCTATAAAAGCCTTTGAAACGTATGAATTGCGTGTAATTATATTTCACTACATCACAGAAACAACTGAAACAAAGATCTAAAAGCAGTTTAGCAGCAAACTTTGTGAAAACTAATATTTGTGTTATTCTCAAAACTTTTGGCCACGACTGTAGTAACTATTTTATTATTTTTACACACCTTCCTCGGAGCCGGCAATATTGAAGAGAGACACTTCCTTTTTGGTAGCAGGTACAGTGGAGCTGTACTTTGTATGTGCTTTATGGCACATGAAAGAAATGGGAGTCAAACGACAGAGAAATGTCATGGAGTATACACAGTCATAGACATACTACAGTTTCCATAAAGAGGCAGAGTGTAGCCCTTGACCCCAGCAATCAGGGATTTCTAGGGGAGATACATACAAAGCCTTATCTATATGTGTAGTATTACACATTAGATGATAGTTGGCAAAACCTGCTGATTTCAGCAGGACCTACAGACTATTGTGTATGGGGGTGTTCTGACTCCCCTGACAGCAGATGTCAAGAGAAAGAAGGATCAAGCATGTTAGATTTCATAGGAAGGTGGCAGCAGTTTATTCTTCTTTCCTCCCTTTAACACATGCGCACTGGACAGAGCCGAACATGTATGTCTATGAGGGAGTCATAATAAATACAATTGCAGTAAGCATGAACAAGATGAGTTACAAACTGGTACAGAAGGAGAGAGGACCCTGACCACGAGGGTTCACAATCTACAAAAATAACAAGATGACAAATGGCTACATAGTCTTAAAAAAATCATTTATAGTTGATGGATTGTGAGGAGGCAAGAAATAGAGAAATTTCCTCTGTCTATAAAAACAAACATCCTAGTCCATAAGGGGTTAATATGATAGTTTTATTACATATTTATATTAGCATTATTGTCATTTTAACTGGTTTTAGCATCACTTGTTTGGAACACACCTCCACATTTATCACTACAATTGTCCGGTAATCATGTAGATTCTTTCACTAGTAGATTTTTTCAGCAGTGCGCATTGTGACTATTTTATTATGTTGCAATTTTGCAATATAATTGAGCTGCTTTATTAGTGCTGCATAATTGTGTGACATAAAAACAGGTCCAATCTCGCACATTCAGTCTCTTGTAAAAGTAATTTCTGGGGAGGATTGGATGCAAAATGTAGAAAACCAACTAAAATGCAAATTTCTTGGATACAGTTGCTATGTGTAACATTATAAAATAGAAATTACTGTCATTATTAATAATAGGTAAAGATATTAGCATTGATGTGCTGGAATCTTACTCACATCATCTTCTTGTTTTGTGCAGAAAGCTTCCTGGGAACTTGGACATTTTTCAAAGGTTTATGTCATCGTAGTATAAAATATCATCTAACGAAAAATCTAAAGTGCAGCCTGATACAATAAAGAAAATAGACTTAATTATTGGTTTCAAGTTTTCCTCACTATAGTTAAGAGAAATATTTGATGACTTATGAAGATGTAAGGAGGGGGTATAGTATATGTTTTGGGAACTTTTCAAGATTTTGGATAATCTTTAAATAATAGTCTATGGAGTTTAAATGAAAGAGTAAATGTCAAATGATGAATCTAGATTTTACATTCATAAATGTTAAAGAGAATAAAAAAATAGGCCTTTGTATTAATTTCTAGTATATTTCCTATAGGAATTATTTACATGTTTTCTGCTGTTTTGTGTGGCTTTTTTGTGCATACGATTTTTAAAAACGACAACTCCAGTTGCGGTTTTTGCTACTTTCTTTTTTAAACTGCATGTTGAACTATGGCATATTTTTCCATCTCCTTCTCTGAAGGGGAAAAACACTTGAGAAAACACCATATTAACATAGTAACATAGTTTATAAGGCTGAAAAAAGACATCTGTCCATCCAGTTCAGCCAGTTATCCTGCAAGCTGATCCAGAGGAAGGCAAAAAAAAAAAAAAACCCTGTGAGGTAGAAGCCAATTTTCCTCACTTTAGGGGAAAAAAAATCCTTCCTGACTCCAATCAGGCAATCAGAATAACTCCCAGTATCAACGACCCATCTCTAGTAACCATAAGCTGAAATATTATTATACTCCAGAAATACATCCAGGCCCCTCTTGAACTCTTTTAGCGAGTTCACCATCACCACCTCCTCAGGCAGAGAGTTCCATAATCTCACTGCTCTTACCGTAAAGAATCCTCTTCTATGTTTGTGTACAAACGCAGAGGATGTTCACTCATCACAGTCACAGTCCTGGGGATAAATAGATGATGGGAGAAATCTCTGTACTGACCCGTGATATATTTATACATAGTTATTAGATCTCCCCTTAGTCATCTTTTTTCTAAAGTGAATAATCCTAATAACCATCCGCATCCATTTGTTTGAAAAAAAAAAAAAGCCACTTGAAAAAGTCCATTAAAAATGCGTGTGGCATACAAAAAAAAGCAAACACACGGCTTTATTGTTTTTTTTGGGGCTCAAAAGTAGAGATGAGTGAATTTCAAATTTTGAAATTTGTTCACGCTTCATTTGGTGGTAAAAGCAGAATTGCGTTATGGATACCGTTACCACAGAACATAACACGATTCTATGATGGAATGCGAAACGGAATGCCTTTAGAGGCATTCCGTTATTCATTCCATCATAATAGAAGTCTGTGGGCTGCAAAACGGATCCGTCCCGTTTCCGTTATGCAGGGGAGTCCTCTCCTGCATAACGGAAACGGGATTGATCCGTTATGCAGGCCATAGACTTCTATTATGACGGAATGAATAATCCAATTGAACATTGATTTGGACCAGAATTGTTTTACAGATGGGGTAATATAAGAAAGTCTGTCACGGTTCACCCGCCCGTGGCTGCCTTTGTGCAGAAGCAGCAGCAACGTCCAGTTGCCAGAGTAAGCAGGGCTGCTCAGTGGCCTGTTCTGACATCAGAGCCCCGGGCCAATGAGGTGGTGCCGGCAGCTCCACCTGGCGTGCCGGAACACTGGTGTGAGCTGTTCTCTCCTCTGCTTTGGAATTCTGGATTTGGTATTGTGACTACATGGCTTCTTGGCTTCTGGCAATATGGCTCTGACATTTTGGCATGTTTGGTTTTCTCGTTTGCCTCTGGAGTTTTTTGTACTTCATTGTTTGAGCGGTATTTGACCCTTTTCCGTACTACTCTGTGTTTGTCTGTTTGTTGTTCACTGATTCTGTTTCACCTCCACACATATTGCAGTATAGGGTGACCGTATTGCAGTATAGGGTGACACAATAAGGTGTAAGTAGGTAGGGATAGTTTTAGGGCTTCACTATCCCTGTTTGAGTGTGACAGTAGTCATTATCCTGACAAAGGGTCTTTGTTCACACAAGCTGAAGACCCTGGTCCTTCTAGTGCTGCCTGGATGGTGATTGAGGAAAAGATGGAGTGAGAGCAAGCATTGTATTAAGTCAATGAAGTGAAGGCAGAGGAAATATCTGTGTTAACAAGAGCTGAAGACCCGAGGCATTTGTGAGGCAGTTACAAAGAAAATTTTGAACTCTTGCATTTGAACATTATTGTTATGTTCTGATGTTTACATTGAGTCTATACATTTTTCCTAAAATGTAAAGGTGCCCATACACCATCAATAGATGTTAGCCAAACACTCAACCGACAACTGTCTCTTCCAATTCCCTCATACTCATACACTCTGGGTTTGGCGAGCATGCATTTGTTTTCAATAGCTCTGCCAGACACCTCTGGGACCCCCAAAACAAGGACAAAATTCAATTTACCCATCATCTGTTAGGGGAGAGTAGGGAGCTCCTGACTATATACACTGTATAATGGTTTGGCTGAGAATACACTAATGTGTGTGGGGCCCTAGCTCTAAAAAGGACATGGAAAAGAAAGAATAAGCCGTCAAAACAGGCAATTCCTACCACAGTATTTCTTCTTGCCTGTGTGTTTACACTACTTTAGGAGATAGACTTGTGTAATGTATCTATTTGGTGCTTTAATTCATTAGAAAAAACGTCCAAAAATCATTTTGTCTTCCAGTAGAAAAGTGGAAGTGTTTATATCACACTCAATCACTTCACAAATAATGGAGCTTTAGGTGCCTTTTTTTTTTCTCGAGCCAGTCTCATAAATAGTAAAATTTCAATTTTCATAAGTCAGTTTTCTATTAAAAGGAATGAGATAAAACAATACCTACAAGGCAGTTTCACAATAATACTGCATTGTACCAATATTAATAATAACATCATTAAAAGCATTTTATCAATTGGGACTATTTTTTATGCTGAAGGCAATCACAACTGGAAGGAAAAATATACCTCTGTGTATTGTGGGATGCAAACCAAAACCGGCTTTAAAGCACACAAAGTCAATTTGTGGCTTATAGTAAGTACAAAAAAATCGTACAGCCAAGTCTTCAGTTTTAACTCTTTGATGCCATCTTAAACGTGAAGTTATATATCTGTTGTACAAGAGAAAAATGTATCTTATGTCAAGCCATTTGAGGATTACATATTTTTGGAACCCAGTGGTGTTTGATTAGGCTTTCTGATTTTATACTAAAGAAGGTCTGTCAGCAGTTCTGCCCCTGCTAGACTATTGACAACACTAAGTAGGGGCAGAGGAAAGCAAAGAAAAGGTACTTTTTGTGCAGTTTTCCTCAACAGTAGTAGTGTGCATATAAAGTTTTATTCTGCCAGATTCTGCTCTTGCAAGTGTTGAGGGTACAGTTTCAGTGTAAAGTGCTCTATGAGCTGCTTCACTGCACCTCCCTTCTGCCCTGGATGATAGCTGTAGAGGTATACTGGTTGGATACTAGATCTGCCGTTCAGTGCAGAGGGAAGGGGCTGTGAAGAAGATCAATGCAGAAAGCACTTCATTTTGCCTTACCTTTAGCAAGAGCAAAACCTGGCAGAATGAAACTTCACAGTCACACTACTCCTGATAAAAAAGGTCATCTAAAGGTATGTTTGTTTTGCTCTCCCCAGTCCCTACCTAGTGCTGTCAGCAGTTTAGCACACTTGTTCAATTGCGTTGATTGCATCTGCAGTTATTTATTTGAAATTGTTTTATTCTGCCAATTTTTTCTTCTGCAGCCTGCATGTGTTTTCATACATTGCAGGTGGCCAATTCCCATTTGGTGTGAAATCTGTCAGACAAGTTCTGCGATGGTTCAGTCAGCATCGCTTCTCTGCTCTCCAGAATGTTGATAATGCTAATT
Source organism: Bufotes viridis (assembly GCA_033119425.1). Classification (NCBI taxonomy): domain Eukaryota; kingdom Metazoa; phylum Chordata; class Amphibia; order Anura; family Bufonidae; genus Bufotes; species Bufotes viridis. The sequence goes on along the minus strand of CM065593.1, from coordinate 291,864,536 downwards.
CCTTTTGTTATGAGTAGAGATGAGCGAATTTCATATTTTTAAATTCAATCATGCTTCGTTTACTTGTAAAAGGTGAACTGCGTTATGGATTCCGTTACCACGGACCATAATGGATTTCAATGATGGAATGCATAACGGAATGCCTTTAGAGACATTCCGTTATTCATTTCGTCATAATAGAAGTCTATGGCCTGCAAAACGGATCCGTTCTGTTTCCGTTATGCAGGGGAGTCCAAAACGCAATTTAGTAAATACCACAACACGAACCAAAAAAGAATTTCAAAATATGAAATTCGCTCATCACTAGTGTGGACCAAATACTTCCATTGAAATCTGTGGGTCCATGAAAATCACTGACAGAACACAGATGGCGTCTGTATCAGTAGCTTGTCACTGACCATTGGAAGAAGATGTTCTGAAAATACCCTTTTTAGTGACAAAACACTGAGGGACAGTTTTATCATTAAAATATGCCACTATTGTAGTGGGAAAAGGGTTTTTTAAAAGCCACTTCTGCAAAACATTTTGCGCACTTGGTATTTCTCTCCTGGTCGCGTCACTTTCCGAAAAAGGGGGCTTGGTGAGACAGGGAAGGAGCCAGCAGCCCGGCCATATTTATAGTCTTTTATGCCAGATTTCTTGTGTAATAGAACACCGAAATCTACACCGGCCCCTATATGTAGGCGCATGGACTGCCGGATACTGCGCCAAATTTATGACGAGGTGTACGCCTCACCATAAATTAGGCGCAGCATCCAGTAGCATGCCTGATTATCATAGACTGGCGTATGCCCCCAGTCTATGATAAATCTGGCCCTGAGCCTGACACAGATACAGCATGTAAAAGAGGCCTGAGGCTCAGTTCACACTTTATTTTCTAACCATGTTTGGTGTATGCTGACCATATCCACTGGACCCCAAGATACAAGAGTAACCTTTTTGTTATTGTATAAAAAAAAAATGTAATCTAAGCTTTCCTATACAAAGGCATAGATTACAGTAAAAGTGTCTACTGGATGGTATACAGCTTCTTATAGTGGGAGCCTACTGGCAAAGTATGCCACTGTTTGCCTATATAGTGGAATAGCTTGCCCCATTCTGTGAAGTAAAAAGCAAAAATGAAATGTGAACAGAGACAAAGGAGGCATGTATTCGGCAGCTCCGAACTATAGATGTGTCATTATTAGGTGCCTCTGTAAAGTAGCCTCTGTTCTTTCCTAGGAGCTGGAAGAATACCTCCAAAATAGAGCATCTGATGGCACATATGGAATAGAACAGAATAGACCTTTGCATGCTGAGGTAAAGTAGGGTTCTATAGACTCCTACAAATGACATATTAAGGCTCTGTACAATTTTGAATGATATGAATGTGTGCATGGGAATATAATCATGACAAATATCAACAAATGATGGTAATCACTTGAATCCCTTGTGAAATCAGTCTATATTGATGCTATCAAAACACCAAAGTATTAGTTTTTAGCAGCATGCAGAGCTTAAAAATAAAAATGGGGCTTAGTGTGCGGTAAAGTTTAAAATAATATGCCAATGTAAGATAGTTGTACAGTGCTACATGATACCACAGTCATCTACGGCAGGTGTGCCAGTACAGGTAAAAATCTAGTAGGCATGTTTAACCCCTTAGTGACCACCACTACACCTTTTTATGGTGATCACTCACTAAATGGCCTTAGGCTAGGCGCCTTTTTTTTTTAAGGTGGCCTAGTCTAAGGGTTGAATGAGTCGCCTGCTTTGGTGGTTTAATTGATGATTAGGGCTATTTAAACCCTTATATGCCACAGTCACCAAAAGATTCCCCTGTATCCGGTAGGGTTCAGCAAAAATGCTTCCGTTACTGATAATACAACCATCTGCATCAGTTATGAACGGATCCGGTTGTATTATCTTTAAAATACCCAAGACGGATCCGTCATGAACTCCATTGAAAGTCAATGGCGGACAGATCAGTTTTCTATTGTGTCAGATTGTGGCAGAGAAAACTGTTCTGTCCCCATTGACTTGCATTGGGGGTCATGTCGGATCTGTCTTGCTCCGCATCCCAGGACGGAAAGCAAACTACAACATGTTGCAGTTTGCTCTTTCCGGTATAGAAACGCAAATAAATGGAACAGAATGCATTTTGAAGCATTCCGTTCTGTTCAGTTCAGTTTTGTCCCTGTTGACAATGAATGGGGAAAAAACATAAGCGTTCTTTTTCCGGTATTGAGCCCTAATAACGGATCTCAATAACAGAAAACTAAAACACTAGTGTGAAAGTAGCCTAAAAATTGCAACCTTTTGCAACTAGAAAAACAGGCCATCATTCGGCAACATTGAGGGAAAGATAAAAATATTATAGCTCTTGGAACGCGACTATAAAATTAAAGGCCCAAAACAGGCTGGTTCTTAAGGGGTGAAACCACCCAGGAGGCCCCCAAACCTCTCCGGGTTTGTCCTTTGGGTCTGGTGTAGGAACAATATACGAGTTGTAAGGAAAAGCTTGGTTCTTCTGCTGGCACTGTCACCATCGATAAATATCTTATGGATGAAATAACAGAACTACGTGTTTCATGCTCACACTGGGCACTCCATCAGGTTCATTGAAACATAAAGGATACCACCACAATTTAAATGTACAAATTACAAACACCAGATGTGATGGGCGAAAGTTCACAGGGAGCAGGGATACATTTTTAACTGCCAGGAATTAGCCATTTCCACCAAAAGTCACAAGTGGATACACTAAAAAACATCACTCAACACGCATGAATGAACGCATGGTGCATACAACACACATGTTACTGTCCAATCCTAATTAGTGTATGTAGTATTACAATCCTCAAAAGCAACAGTTCAGTATATTATGGCTAAAGTTGCTATAGTTTCTCAAGACTGCCAGCTAGCAATTGGATTTAGAGTCATTCATTGTATTCTCAACAATGTAGACTGACCTCAGTGCTCAATTAGTAGAGGACATGGGGCATTAACATTATAGGAATTTACCACATGGAAAGATTTATTCTAGGAATAAAACAATAAAGCATTATGCTGTATTCTGTTCTATTCTAAGTACAGCAAGCATCATTAGTTCAAAATCCTAAATATCTCTAACTCTCAAGACTTAAAGCCCCTTCTGACAGCAAAATTATTGAACCAATACTACTTCTCAGCATTCAATATCATGGCATTAAAGGGAGCCTGTCATTAACTTTGTGCTGCCCATACTAACGGCAGAATAAAGTAGAGACAGGAGAGTTGATTTCAGCGATCTGTCATTTATAAGTTAAAAGTAAGTGGTTGCCGAGAACCAACATCATAATCATTGCAGACTGGGCCTGGAAAATAGTCACGGCCATCTGAGAAGTCATGGTTATTCATAAATTCCTGCTCTCCCTGGCCACCTGCTGATGATTGACAGTCTTCTACCAAGTTTTCTCCCTTTCTGTCTAGGAGAGAACTGCCAATGATCAGCAGGAGATTATGAATAATCATGACTCTTCTCAAGTAGATTTGACTCTTTTCAAGGCCTGTGCTGCAATGGTTATGATGCTGCTTCTCTGCAACCTTTTACTTTTAGCTCATAATTGACACACCACTGAAATCAGCATTTTTTTCACTATTTTATGCTGCCCTCAGTAAGGTTCCCTTTAAATCAGGACTCCGCAGGTATAAACTATTAAGTGCTGGTATCTTAGTTAACCTGCCAGACAGCAGGTATTTTAAGCCAGCTTGATGATCACATTCCTGGAAATAGTAAAGCAGTTATAATCTTCAGACTCCTTGACGTCGAGAGATACACTGTATACTCAGTGCAAGATAAGACATGCCATCAGAAAACAAATGTAAATCAGGTAACATCTATTCTATTGTATAGTCACATTTACCTTAAGTGATAGATATGCTACTATATATGAGGCTCTGTTCACACTAGAATCATGACTGCTATTTATAATGGAACCATGACACCTATTCTGGATCTGTTTTTAGATGGATACTGATAGATTCTGATAGACCTCAGTGACTTGGTTACACTTCTACTCTTTAGAGAAATCAGACAAAAATCCTAATGAAAAGAAGGTTAAACTCTTCCTTCGGAACCTCTATGGAGGAACATGAAGTCTTCATAGTACTATTTTGTGAAGCAGTATGTACTCTGTGTGCTGTCATATGCTACCCCTTTATGTCACCATGTTCTCAACAGTGAACTGCCCACTGAACTCCTAAGCCCAGGGTGAACAGGAATTTAGAAGAATGAATGACAGGTTACACTGAATATCATGCTGATAGATTGGATAGTAATTTTATGGTGACAGGTTCATTTTAGGGCTCTTTCACACTTGCGTAATCCTGATCAGGATTATCCCAAAGTATTCTGAATGGAGAGAAATCCGTTCAGGATGCATCAGGATGTCTTCAGTTCAGGACCGGAATGTTGTTTTGCCGGAGAAAATACCGCAGCATGCTGCACTTTTTGCTCCGGACAAAATTCCTGAACACTTGCCGCAAGGCCGGATCTGGAATTAAAGCCCATTGAAAGGCATTTATACGGATCTGGCCTTAAGCTAAACGTCATTTCGGCACATTGCCGGATCCGATGTTTAGCTTTTTCTAAATGGTTACCATGGCAGCCAGGACGCTAAAGTCCCGTGCGGCTCCCGGGGCGCTCCAGAGTGACGTCTGATCCATGCGCATGGGGCGCTCTGACGTCATTCTGGAGAGCCCCGGGAGCCGCACTGGCGGTAACTATACTGATCCCCTGCTCCCCAGTACTACTATGGCAACCAGGACTTTAATAGCGTCCTGGCTGCCATAGTAACACTGAAAGCATTTTCAAGACTGATCAGTCTTCAAATGCTTTCAGTTCACTTGCGTTGTTACGGATCCGGCGGGCACTTCCGGCGACGCAAGTGCACGCCGGATCCTAACAACGCAAGTGTGAAAGAGGCCTTAGAAAGAATGTAGATAAGACAAAGTTTCAAGCAGATCATTGAGCCATTCAAGCTAGCTATAATGCATTCTGAAAGTCTTCAGACCCTTTGACTTTTTTCACATTTTGTTATATTGCGACCTTGTGTTAATGTAAAAAAAAATAATTTGTTTTTCCCCATCAATCTGCACTCAATTCCCCATAATAAGAGAGTGAAAACAGAATTTCAATTTTTTTGCCAATTTATTACAAAGGAAAAACTAAAAGATTCTCATGAACATAAGTATTCGGAACCTCTGCAATGGCACTTGAAATTTATCTCTGGGGCCTCCCATTTCTCTTGATCATCTTTCAGATGTTTCAACAACTTGATTGGAGTCCAGCTGTGGTAAATTCAGTTGATTGGACATAACTTGGAAAGACATATCTCTGTCTATGTACATTTCTGTCTCACTATATGCAACGCACATCAGAGAAAAAAACAAGCCATGAGGAGGAAATACCTGTCTATAAAGCACAGAAACATGGTTATGTGGAGGTACAGATCTCTAAAAGGATACAAAAAATGTTCTTCTGAACTGCATATTCCCAGGAACACAGTGGCATGCATAATTCCTAAATGGAAGAAGTTTGAATTTTTTTTAAAACAGAACTCTTTCTAAAGATGGCTGACACACCAAACCTAGTAATTAGGGGAGAAGTGCCATGGTAAGAGAGGTGACCAAGAATCCAATGGTTACTCGGCTGGTCTCCAAAGATCCTGTGTGCAGATGGGAGAAACTTCCAGAAGGTCTGCACAGCAACAATCTGAACTTTATGGCAGAGTGGCCAGAAAGAAGCCTCTCCTCAGTAAAAGACACATGAAATCTGGGCTGCAGTTTACAAAAAAAGCACATAAAGGATTCTCAGACTGTGAGAAACAAGATTTTCTGGTCTGATGAAACCAAGATTTAACTTTTTGGCCTCAATTCTAAGCATCTTGTCTGAAGGAAACGAGGCACTGCTCATCACCTGCCCAAGCTATCCTTACAGTGAAGCATGGTCGTGGCAGCTTCATGTTGTTGGGGTATTTTTCAGCAACTCGGATAGGGAGAGTGGTCGGGGTTGAGGGAAAGTTGAATGGAGCAAAGTACCGAGATATTCTTAGTTAAAACCTGATCCACAGTGCTCAGGGCCAAAGGTTTGCCTTTCAACAAGACAATAACCCTAAGCAGTTCAACCCAATTGAACATCACTGGAGAGACTAGAAAATGGCTGTCTACCGAATGTCCCCATCCAACCTGACAGAGCTTGAGAGGATCTGCTGAGAGGAATGGCAGAAAATCCCCAAATCCAAGTGTGCAAACCTTGTGGGTTTGAATATTTTCTGAATGCATTAGATACACAAGAGTTTGGCTAGACAGACTAAAGGTCCTTTTACATGGATTGATATTACAGCTATTTTTTTGGGAATAAACCATTTATTCTGAGTAATTGTCTGATCGTCAGAGGAAGAAAGAGATTAATTTCCATACAGTTATCATCTCCCCTTTATGAAGATGAGCGCAGGGACAGTTTTAGACAATATGTGGCCACAGGCAAAATTTGAAGTGGGGCCCCAAAATGAAAAATTGTAACACAGTCATATTTAGTCAGATCAAATGGTGATATGCCAAAGTATTGGTCTTAAAAGATCAGGGGCAAAAACATCAAGGTTTCCTTACTGAAAATGAACAACACGCTCTCAACAAAGGACAATATTTGCAATGATTCCATTAAATTCCTTGTAGTAAACATTTCACAACCTCTTCCCTTTGCTCCTGTGCGAAGGCTGTAAAAGGCTCCTGGATGGATGCCATCCTTTGGGGATGAGGTCCCTGGGCATTTGCCCAGTTTGCCCCCACCTAACACCGAGCCTGGCTGAGCATTCTCTACAGTGATCGCTCAGCCCCAGAGAGTATCATTGTTTCTGGGCAGCAGATCCCTGTTTATATGGGAAGATGTGCTGCAAAGAAACTATGAGTTTTGGTGCCGACCAATAGATATGAGCACTCGTTTGCTCGTTCATTGGTGCTAGCTAGCACCTTTACCCAGGCCAATAATTAGGAACGAATGTTTCTAAAAATGCTCATCTCTAATAGCTTGCCCCATTATTGGTCCATGTTAAAGGACCCTTATGGTGAATAACAAGTTGTTTTAAAAAAGCAGCCATTTGGCCTTCTTTAGATTGATATCAATCTGATTGAATAGAATTTGGGTAGATAATACATTTTTACATGTACAAATCGTAGATGTGATGCACAGGATTCACCAATAGCCAAATAGAGGTGTACTCAGTAAAGTGGACTCACCCTGTCCACTCAAATTGAAACTGGGTAAATTATGAAAGAAACTGGGCACTCTCAGGATATCTCAAACATCTAGAAAATTAATATCACATTAAAATATACAGTAGTAAAATTAGTTCTTGACCTAAAACAAAACACGTATAATGGTAGCTATAGATAATGGCATATAATAATAATACGACTAAGATGGACCAATGTGTTCACCTGATATGGCATGAACCTATACAGGTACTTAACTGATATAAATGAATGGTGGCAGCAATGTTCGCATAAATTGTAGAAGTTTTCGCAACTAATTCTATTGCTGTATATTTTAATGTGATATTAAATTTCTAGATGTTTCAGATATCCTGAGAGTGCCCAGTTTCTTTCATAATTTACACATTTTTACATGTAAATGCACATTGAAGCTAATCATAGAAGTAAAGATCTGGCCAATGAGCATTATGATTTCCTTTAGTAGGTGCAGATCCGTCTGTTTATTTGCACAGACGGATCCGCACCTATAATGCAAACGTTTGTATCCGTTCAGAACGGATCCGTCCCCATTGACTTACATTGTAATTCAAAATAGATCCGTTAGGCTCCGCCTCTTCAGACGGACACCAAAATACAGCAAGCTGCGTTTTGGTGTCCGCCTCCAAAAGAGAATAGAAGCAGAACGGAGCCTAACTGATGCATTCTGAACGGACCCTTATCCATTCAGAATGCATTGGGGCTTAACTGATCTGTTTTGGACCGTTTGTGAGAGTCCTAAAACGGATCTCACAAACGGAATCCAAAACGCTAGTATGAAAGTACCCTTATCTGCAATGTCCCTATTAACTCTCTCCTTGACCCCTTACGATCTGGTTTCCAAACTCTAGACTCTATAAAAATGATCCTTACCAAAGTGTTGTGTGCTCCACAAGAGTTTTTGGCAAATGGAGATAACATTTCAGAATTTCATTTTTTTACCAAATTTTCAATTTTAATCCATTTTTTCCACTAACAAAGCAAGGGTTAACAGCCAAACAAGACTGTGTCTTGATTGCGCTGACTCTGCCGTTTACAGAAACACCCCATATCTGGTCGTGCACTAGGCCGTGTGGTTTTTGGAAGGCTGATTTTTATGGACCGGTTTGTTTACACCGTGTCCTGTTTCAAGCCCCCTTGATGCACCTCTGGAGTAGAAACTCCCTAAAAGTGAGCCCATTTTGGAAACTACGGAATAAGGTGGCGGTTTTGTTGGGACTATTTTTAGGGTACATATGTTTTTTGGTTGCTCTATATTACATTTTTGTGAGGTAAGGTTACCAAAAATTGAAATTCTGAAATGTCATCTCCATTTGCCATCAATTGTTGAGGAACACCTAAAGGGTTAATACATTTTGTAAAAATCAGTTTTGAATACCTTGAGGGGTGTAGTTTCTTGGATCGGGCCACTTTTAGGGAGTTTCTGCTCTAGGGGTGCATCAGGGGGGCTTCAAAAGGGACATGGTGTCAATAAAAAAGGCTATCAAAATCGGCCTTCCAGAAACCATGTTGGTCCTTTCCTTTTGCGCCCTGCCTTTTAGTGATACAGCAGTTTACGACCACAAATGTGGCGTTTCTGTAAACTGCAGTATCAGGGTAATAAATATAAAGTTTTGTTTGGCTGTTAACCTTTGCCTTTTTACCGGTAAACACGGATTGAAATGGAAAAGTACCAAAAATGACTGTTTTGGCACCATTTTTAATTTTTTTTTGGACCATGTTAATCTGGGGGGTTAGGTCATGGGGTATTTTTATAGAGGAGATTATTACGGATGCAGCGATACCTAATAAGTCAACTTTTTTACAATTATTTAGGTTTTAGACTATATTATCCTTTTTGATACAAAAATTTTTTTTGTATCTCTAAAGACTGAGGGCCAGATTTATCATTAGCTAAAGTTACTTTAATGGAGTGAAAAAGTCGCAAAAAAATGCGCAATCTGTAAAATTGCGCATTTTTTTGCGACTTTTTCAAGCTCTGCACTAAGCTCTCCAGTTTTGTGAAAGTGGGCGTGTTGTCTTATGTAAATGAATCTCTAGACAGATTTACTATTGCAACCATTTAAAAAGTCGCAAAAAAGTCGCAAAAAAATGCGCAATTTCACTCCAGGGGGGACCATGCTTATCTTATGCGACTTTTTAATAGAACATGCGACTTTTTTGTAAAGACGTGCGACTTTTGTAAAGCCGCTTACTGAAGGATAAACTGCTACCGTCAATCCACATTTATCACAGTATTAAAGGACCATTAATAAATCTGACTAACTAAAAGTGACTTTGGACAGATGTAAAAGTGGAGTAAGATGTAAGTGTAATGATAAATCTGGCCCTAAGAGTCATTTAAAAAAAATTTTTTTTAGCCCATTGTATTAGGTAGGGGCTCATTTTCTGCGGGATGAGGGGACTGTTTTAATGGCACTATATTGGGGGGCATGTGACTTTTTGATCGCTTGCTATTATGCGTTTTATTATGTAAGGTGACAAAAAAAAATTTTTTGCACCTTTTTTTTTTCCCCCGTGTTGATCTAAGGGGTTAGGTAATGGTGTATTTTTATAGGGCAGATTATTTCTCCTATTTGAAACAAACTAAACAAATTTAACTATCTACACAGTCTAAGAGTCAGTTTTTGTTTTTACCCGATTGTCTTTGGTAGGGGCTAATTTTTTGCGGGATGAGAGGATGGTTTTATTGGCACTATTTTGGGGGGCATATACCTTTTTGATCACTTGCTATTACGTGTTTTGTTATGTAAGGTGACAAAAAAATCATTTTATTGCACTTTTTCTTTTCCCCCGTGTTGATCTAAGGGGTTAGGTAATGGTGTATTTTCATAGGGCAGATTATTACGGACGCGGCGATACCTAATTTATCTACTTTTTTAATTATTTTAGATTTATAAACTATCATTTTTGAATTTTTTTTTTCTGAGAACCATAGTTTTTATCTGATTGTCAGTGACTAAATGGAAAAGGGGGTATTCAATTTAGTACTCCCTGAAGCAACCATCAATGCAGAGGCCTGGATGATCGTGGCACGTGTCACACTGAGTGGTGGTGTCCTTCCGTATCCCCCTCCTGTGACACACTCTGCATTTTTTTGGGGTTCGTCCCTTCTTTCCAGTATGGGGGACCAGACCTGGAAAGTGTTGGCCAGGGATGATCCGGGCGCCTCCAGTTCCTGAGGTACTCCGGCTTGCTCTTTCCCGGTCAGAAAAGATCAGGGCCTTGAGGACTGCCTTATAGAACAGGAGGAATTTCCCTGTGTTTTCAGCGCTCCGGGACAGCACAAAAGAGTTGTACATGGCACCAAGTAGACCGCAACTTTTTTGTACCATGTCCGGCTTTTGCGCGTGGCATTATATGGCTTGAGGACTTGATCAGAGAGATATACCGATTTTAGTCGACGATACAATCGGGCTTGAGGACTGTTGCCGTGGTACCTCGCACAGGGACAGGGGAGATGCCGTTACCGTGAATTGTGGTCAGCATAAGGACATCCCTCTTGTCCTTATATCTGACCAGCAACAGGTTTTCACTGGTAAGGGCACGGGTCTCACCCCTGGGGATAAGTACCTGGAGGGGGTAGGTACGGAGGCCGCGCTGATTTTTCTGCACGGTCCCACAAGCGGACTTGGATCTGGCGGCGAGGGACTGAAACAAGGGGATACTAGTATAAAAGTTATCCACGTACAGGTGGTAACCCTTATCTAGTAGTGGGTGCATAAGGTTCCACACAAGTTTCCCGCTAACACCCAGAGTGGGGGGACATTCTGGGGGTTGAATACGGGAATCTTGCCCTTCCTATACATGAAACTTGTAAGTGTATCCTGAGGTACTCTCACAAAGTTTTTACAGCTTCACGCCATACCTCGCCCGCTTTGAGGGAACATACTGGCGGAAACTGAGTATCCCCTTGAAAGTAATGAGAGACCTCCCTTCCAGGTACGTAGGCCTCCAAAAATTTGGCCCCAAAGTGATCAATGACCAGCCTGATTTTGTACAGGCGGTCATAGGCAGGATCACCTTGGGGGGGGACATGCTGCATTATCTGCATAATGCAGGCATTTCCGCATGGCGTCAAACCGTGAGCATGTCATGTCCGTACTGTAAAGTGGGGTCTGGTAGAGGACGTCCCAACTCCTGTACAGCCTGGCACTGGGTTTCTTGACTAGGCCCATGTGCAGCACGAGGCCCCAAAACGTCCTCATCTCGGCTGCACTGACCAGCGTCCAGCCACCGAGCCTAGCCAAAAAAGAGCCCGGGTGTTGAGCAACGAACTGTTGGGTGTACAGATTTGTTTGCTCCACCATTAGATTCACAAAGGGGTCACTGAAAAAAAGACTGAAATAGTCATATTGAGTGAATCCCACTGCGGGAATCTGGATTCCTGGCTGACCAACAAAATCAGGAATTGTGGGCTCAAAATTCTCTGGGGTACACCATCCAAGTTCACCAGTTGGGGGCTCAGATGAACTTAGCTGGTGGGTCGGAAAACTATTACGAGTCCCAGAGCTGCTCGTACTAGGGTGGGCCACAGGGTACCTAGCATGGCGGTCCCCTTGCTTTGCCTAGCGGTGTCTCCGCCGCCTTGGGGGCTCATCATCGCTAGATGATGAGGAGGATGCGGATGACAAAAGGAATGTGGGGTCATCCTTGTCCTCACTGGGACCCTCGGATTCGGAGGCAAGCTGGGCATATGCCTCCTCGGCCGAAAATGTCCGGCAGGCCATAGGGGAGTGTGTGTGAGTGGGTGTGTATATGCGTGTGTGTAAATCTTTATTCAGTGTGCGTGTGTGGGGGGGCACGGGTGTTCCAGAACTGTTCCCTAAAACCTAACAGGAAAAAATAAAGAACTAACTAAAAAAAAGAGAAAGCAAAAAAATGTACAAACTTGCTGATCAGCCGTCTGGCGCGCATCAGCGGTGGGGTGGGCGATGCGCTAACAGTGGCCGGACATTAAAGAATGCCGGCCACTGTCAGCGGACACAAAAAAAAAAAATGCTTGCGCCCCCCAAAAAGGTAGAGGGGTGGGGGCAAGGGGGCAAGCTGCAGCACCCCTGGGGGGGTCTTTGGTCACACAGCTGTGCTGTGGACCCCAGACACCCTAAGAGGGTGATGCAACAGGGGACCAAAAACTTTAAATCTTTAACTCTCCCTAACTCTCCCTGACTGACCTAAGCCTTTCCCTATGCTCTCCCTGACCTACCTGATAGTGCCAGATGGCACTCTGAAAGGGCACAGTAGGGTACTGGAGGGAAATCTGGGGTGCTGGGCTGCTGGCTGCTGGGAAGATGGCTGCTTCTCTCCTCGCTCCCGGGCAAAGAATGCAGGAGGAGGAGGAGAGCAGGGGGAGGAGGAGACCCCCACGCGCCCGATCAGCCTATCAGGATCGATCCTGTGAGGTGATGTCACCATCACCTCACAGGATCTAAGGATGGTGATTGGTGGGGTGTTATCACCCCACCGATCACCAACCTGTATTGGGTTATCGAGTCACCAGAGACCCGAAACTCCCAGAAACGGAGCAAACTGCAGGTCTGAATTGACCTGCGGTTTGCTGCGATCGCCAATACGGGGGGTCACAGATTTGAATGATTGAATGATCGAATGATTTCATCAGGCACTCTGTTCTGATCACCCCGCACCGCATAGCGGTGATCGAAACTACACAGGACATACAAGAGGTTAAGGACACTGTTCCGTCTTAGTTTTCTCCCTACAGTATCTCTATAAATGCTCATTTGGTGTAATATTTGCCAGCTGTGGTTCTCATCTTCTTCCTCTTGTTGTAGGCAATCATCAGGGTTCAGTCTTAGGTGCTCTCCTCCTATCAGTAGATTTAGCTTTCAATACCATCTCTATGCTGATGACACCTAACTATATACTGAATCCTGTGAGATCACCCCTGCACTACTATATAACACTAGTAATTGTCTGTTTGCTGTTTCTAATATATTGTTTTCTCTCTATCTAAAACTGATGGGGTCATTTATCAAACTGGTGTAAAGTAGAAATGGCTTAGTTGCCCATAGCAACCAATCAGATTCCACCTTTCATTTTTGACAGCTCTTTTGGAAAATGAAAGGTGGAAGCTGATTGGTTGCTATGGGCAACTAAGCCATTTCTACTTTACACTAGTTTGATAAGTACCCTCTAAATCTTTACATTTCTTGTATTTTCTCCATCTACTAACCTACCTTAGGGCTCATGCACAGGACCGTATGTATTTTGCGGTCCGCAAAACACGAATCCACAAAAAAAATGGATGACATCTGTGTGATCCCCGTGTTGCATCTGTTTTTTGGGGGAGGGGCAGATTTATTGTAACAATGCCTGTCCTTGTCCGCAAAACAGACAAGAGTAGGACAGTTTCAGTTTTTTTTTTTTTTTTGCAGAACAGACATACGGACACGGAATGCACATGGAGTCATTTCCGTTTTTTTCAAGCCCCATTGAGATGAATGGTTATGGACCTTTAAAAAAAAATGGAACGGAAAGAAAAATACATTCGTGTGCAAGAGCCATTAACGTGCATTCACACAACTGTAAGTGTTTTGCAGTCCGCAAATTTCAGATCCGCAAAACACGGATACCAGCCGTGTGCGTTCTGCAATTTGCGGACCGCACATGGCCAGTGCTATATAGAGAATGCCTAAGCTCATCCGTGGTTGTGGACAAGTATAGGACATTCTCTATCTTTTTTGCGGGGCCATGGAATGGAACAACGGATGCAGACAGCACACAGTGTGCTATCCGCATCTTTTGCGGCGCCATTGAAATGAATGGGTCTGCACACGTTCTGCAAAATTGCGGAACGGATGCGGATCCATTTATACGGTCGTGTGAATGCACCCTTAACCTGATATCTCCATCTCAGTTTCTGGCACTACCATAACTCCTAGGCAGCACGCCCACTGTCTTGGTGTCATGTTTGACACTGATCTTTCCTTCACTTATATTTAGGCAAGCCCTAAAGACTTATCTCATTAGGGTGACATCACATTAGGCAAAAATTACAGAAAAAAAAAAGACAAAAAGCAAAGATAAATACATTCTGCACGATATGATAAATATGCGAATGTCCAATGCTACATTTACGACAAAAAAAATCACAGAAAACAGATAATAATGCACTAACAATAGATGCAAGCATTATACTGTATATGGACTAAGCCCTCATTCTGATATAATAAAATCTGAGACTTTTAGCCAAAATATTTTGATCAAAACACATCTGTGCCCACCTACTCTCGTCAAGGTGGTCTCAGTCAGGCAGGTCCTACTCTAAACCTACCTATGCCGTTGGGCATCTATGTCCATGACTCTGTACATATAGGCCTCTTTCACACGGGCGTTGCGGGTGCACTCAGTCAAACAGTGCGGGTGCGTTGCGGGAATCGCCGCAATTTTTCACTGCGAGTGCAAAGCGCTGTCATGCGTTTTGCACGCGCGGGAGAAAAATCGGCACTTTTAGTACCCAGACCCGAACCTGCACTTCTTCACAGAAGTGCATGTTTGGGTCAGAAATTGTCCCGCTGGTATTATTTCACATTATAACATAGTTAGAAACATAGAAACATAGAATGTGTCAGCAGATAAGAACCATTTGGCCCATCTAGTCTGCCCAATATGCTGAAAACTATGGATAGCCCCAGGCCCTATCTTATATGAAGGATGGCCTTATGCCTATCCCATGCATGCTTAAACTCCTTCACTGTATTTGCAGCTACCACTTCTGCAGGAAGGCTATTCCATGCGTCCACTACTCTCTCAGTAAAGTAATTCTTCCTGATGTTACTTTTAGACCTTTGCCCCTCTAATTTAAAACTATGTCCTCTTGTAGCAGTTTTTCTTCTTTTAAATATTCTCTCCTCTTTTACCGTGATGCTTCCCTTTATGTATTTAAAGGTTTCTATCATATCCCCTCTGTCTCTTCTTACTTCCAAGCTATACATGTTAAGGTCCTTTAAACTTTCCTGGTAAGTTTTGTCCTGCAATCCATGTACTAGTTTAGTAGTTCTTCTCTGAACTCTCTCCAAAGTTTCAATATCCTTCTGCAGATATGGTCTCCAGTACTGCACACAATACTCCAAATGAGGTCTCCCTAGTGCTCTGTAGAGCGGCACGAGCACCTCCCTCTTTCTACTGTTAATGCCTCTCCCTATACACCCAAGCATTCTGCTGGCATTACCTGCTGCTCTATGACATTGTCTGCCCACCTTTAGGTCGTCTGATATAATGACCCCTAAATCCCTTTCCTCAGATCCTGAGGTTAGTACTGTATCACTGATTTTATATTCTGCTCTTGGGTTTTTACGGCCCAGGTGCATTATCTTGCACTTATCAACATTAAATTTTAGTTGCCAGATTTTTGACCATTCCTCTAGTTTTCCCAACTTTCACCATAGTGATGGAGCAGGTGATTGGGCCATGTGACCATGTGACATCATCACAGGTCCTTTACCTAGTAGCAAGCTAACGGAGAGGATGCCGGGCTTCGCGATCAAATGGACCAGGTAAGTTATGATTAGTTTATTATTTTTAACCCATTCTGCACCGGGTTCAACATTAGGAAGATGGCCAAGGGTATTATTTTACATTATAACTATGTTATAATGTGAAATAATACTGAACCGGTTACACATCCCGATGGTTGCATAGCAACCATGCGGGAAAATCGCAACGCATCCGCACATGATTGCGGATGATTGCGATTTTCCCGCATCCCCATTCACTTCTATGGGGCCTGCGTTCCGTTAAAAACGCAGAAACTGGAGCATGCTGCGATTTTCACGCAACGCAGAAGTGATGCGTGAAAATCACCGCTCATGTGCACAGCCCCATAGAAATGAATGGGTCCGGATTCAGTGCGGGTGCAATGCGTCCTCCTCACGCATTGCACCTGCGCGGAAAACTCGCCCGTGTGAAAGGGGCCATAGTGTGCTGCTCCTAGTCACCTCTATGTGCATCCAGCAACTCGTAAGAGGAGGAGCAAGCACAGCGATATGTACCACCTAATCAAGGCTGCCTGTGACATCACATTCCCTAATTTAACTCTTCTCCGTTCACCCTCTTCAACAATATTCCTCAGATCCTCTTATTCAATAGTGTTCACCACACCACATGGCTCATTTAACTTTATATATACTCCCCTATTTGGTTAAGATGGCTGGACTATTGTATGAAACAAGCATTTTTTACATTTTGTGCCTCTCCTGCTTCTTCATTGATTGTAAGCTCTTGTGAGCAGGGCCCTCACTCCTCTTGTTTTAATTTTTGATTAGTTTGTTTCTATGAAACGTCTGATTTTGCTTGTAAATGAACCGTCTGATTGTAAATCTATTGTAATCTGCACCATGTACAATAGAAAGTATCAAAGAGGACATAATTGTGCCAACACTACGCCATATTCCTGGGAGGGACAAACATTTGGTAAATGTTGCAATCATACTACTACAAGATCATCACCAGATATACTGTCTCATTTGCTTTAAACCGCAACTACTGTATACTGTCATTTTCAAGCCATGAACTTGAATTTTTTAGCAATTATTTAACTAGATGTAAATATTTGGAGACAGTTTCTGCTAACAGATCATGCCTTTAGGAGTCATAAAAATATTCTTGGCTCCAGTTTTCACTCACATTAATCAATCCTCTAATTTAACACCTCCTTACTCCATATTTACATATTTTATAATATGTGTTCCTCTCCTAATGTGCCAGTGGATTTAAGATAGCTTAACATGCTTTTCAGGACTTAAATGCAGAACATGCATTGTCTCCGATTTGCTGATAATATATGGCTGAATCTACATTATGCTTCTTTTGTTATATAGCTTGCATGTATTGCACTATGGGGGGAAATGATAGCGTGCTATGTTTTTTTTTGTTCAGTTTAATGGGAAAAAGATCACTGAAAAATAAGAATGTCCTTCATCAAGCCATCATTCACATTGATATGTTTTTCTAAATGCAAATAAAAAGGGACCTTATGCTTTTGCAGATGCTAAAGTGGGAAACACATGTAAATGTATTTTTCTGAATAATTAAAACAAGAAATTGCACATTTGTATTCGGTGGCTGCAAATAAATAGAACTGAGCTTCATAAATTTTATTTCACAATTTATTTTATATATATATACATTCATTAAGTCCACCTACCACTTCAACAAAATGATTTGTAGTAATATCAACAGAGTCATATGACAGCATCCCGCCTGCTAGTTGGAATTGGAGCTTGAAGGGGTTTTCCCGTTTGCATCAATATCCTTTAACCCTTTTCACAACAAGGCCTAATTTTATTTTTTCGTTTTTCGTTTCCTGTTCACATAGCCATATGAGGGCTTATTTTTTCATGGGACAAGTTGTATTTTTTAATAGCAATGTTTACTATAACATAGCTTGTATTGGAAAAACATTCTTTGTGAGGTGAAATTGGAAAAAGAATGGCAGCTCTGCCAGGGTTTTTTGCGTTTGGTTTTTACAGCATGTACTGTGTGCTAAAAATGACATGAAAACCTTATTCTGCAGATCATTATGATTACAGGGATAGCAAATTTATATAGTTTTCGTTATAGTTTACTGTGTACAAAAATAACTTTTGAAAACCCATCTTTGCATTGCCATACTCTGACACCCATAACTTTTTTATATTTCTGTGTAAGAGTTGTGTGAGGGCTTGGTTTTTGTGGAGCAAGCTGTAGTTTTTATTGATAAACTTTTGAGGTACATATGACTTTTTAATCACTTTTTGTAAAAAAAAAAAAATTGGGGGGGAGAAGACGAGGTGACCAAAAACAGCATATCAGGAATTTTTCATTTTTTTTCCCTAATAGCATTTATAGCATAGGAAAATGTTTTAAATATTTCAATAATTCAGTCATTTTCAGATGTGGTGATGCCAATGATATTCATTTTTTATTGTCTTTTTTATATGTAAAGTTGGGAACGAGGGTTATTTTAATTTTTAATATTTTTGTGTTTTTTTTACATTGTTTTCAATATTTTTTTTTTATTGCAATTTTTAATAATCTATTCCCATAGAATTCTATTGCAGTCTATTGGATTCTGACAGGCGTCACTCTTAGGCCTATTGCACACGAACGTGTGTATGCCCCGTGCCCGTATTGCGGACCGCATTTGCGGATCCGCAATACACGGGCACCATTCCGTGGCCATTCCGCATCACGGATGCGGACCCATTCCTTTCAATGGGTCCGCAAATCCGGAGATGCGGAACGGTGCGGAATGGAATGACGGAACGGAACACTACGGAAGCACTACAGAGTGCTTCCGCGGGGTTCCTTTCCGTACTTCCGTCCCGCAAAAAGATAGAACATGTCCTATCTTTTTGCGGAACGGGCAGATTGCGGACCCATTCAAGTGAATGGGTCCGCGATCCGCTGCGGCTGCCCCACGGCTGGTGCCTGAGCATTGCGGGCGGCAATTTGCGGCCCGCAGCACGGGCATGGGGTGCACACGTTCGTGTGCAAGAGGCCCTAGAATTATTGTACACTTCACTTATTTGGGCACCACAGAGTGGCCCAATGACAAAGTCTGGAGGTGGCGGCAGAATCAGGAGGCCACAGAGTGGCACAATGACAGTGTGGAAGTGGCAGCAGTATGAAGAGGCCACCGACTGGCACAATCACAGAGTATGTAGTTGGCAGCAGTATGAGAAGACCAGCAAGTGGCCACATTACATAGTGTGGAGATGGCAGCATCAGAAGGCCAGAGTGACAAGGTGACATAGTGTGGAGATGGCAGCAGCATCATACAACAGAGTGGCAAAGGTGACATAGTGTGGACATGGCAGAATCACTAGGCCACAGAGTGGCAAGGTGACATAGTGTGGACATAGCAGCATCAGGAGGCCACAGAGGGGCAAGGTGACATAGTGTGGACATGGCAGCATCAGTAGGCCAAAGAGTGGCAAGGTGACATAGTGTGGACTTGGCAGCATCAGTATGCCACAGAGGGACAAGGAGACATAGTGTGGACTTGGCAGCATTAGGTGACCACAGAGTGGCAAGGTGACATAGTGTGGAGATGGCAGCAGCAGCATAATACATCAAAGTGGCACAGTGACATAGTATAAACATGGCAGCATCATTAGGCCACAGAGTGGCAAGGTGACATAGTGTAGACTTGGCAGTATCAGTAGGCCACAGATGGGCAAGGTGACATAGTGTGGACATGGCAGCATCAGTAGGCCACAGAGTGGCAAGGTGACATAGTATGGACTTGGCAGCAGCAGTAGAGGCATGATACATCAGAGTGGCATGGTGACATAGTGTAGATATGGCAGCATGAGGAGACCACAGAGCAGCACAATGACATAATCTGGAGGTGGCAGCAGCATGATTAGGCCACAGGGTGGCACAATCACAGAGTGTGAAGGTGTCAGCAGCAGCATCAGGAGAAGGCCACAGAGTGGCACAATGACATCGTCTGGAGGTGGCAGCAGCATGAGTAGGCCACAGAGTGGCACAATGACAGAATCTGGAGGTGGCAGCAGCATTAGGAGGCCACAGAGTGGCAAGTTGACATACCGTGGAGGTGGGTGGCAATACTAGAACCCGCTGAAGATGGTGGGTGAAAGAAGGAGCACTTGGCATCAGATGTGTGGCATCAGGCGGGTAACATCAGAATAGTAGATGAGGCAGGTAGCCAGAAGAAACCGGTCTCTTTTGTCAAAATGTTGGTGTGGCACCATGGATGATCTAGTCTGATGCATCATGCATTGGTGTGTAGAAATCCTGGCTGATCCACTCCTGATTTATCTTGATGCAGGCATTATGTGCTATATGTACGCACTTTAAACTCTTGCTAAATGTCATATCAAATGTATTGTGGTATCCTGCTGTAGTTCCCCTTAACAGGCTGGCAGTATCATTTACCTTTATTCGCTCCTAGGTGGTACTGGCACCACTTATATATATAGCTGGGGGGGGGGTGTAAAGTTAGTGTGTCTGATGTCAATGAAGAGATGAGGAAGTTAATGGAGGCTAATTCACAAAAGATTTTACCGCATATAAGTGCAGTGCTTAATGCAGAATACAAGATTTTTTTCCACCAAAATATTTCAAAAGAGATTTTACTGCATATAAGTGCAGCGCTTAACGCAGAATACAAGATCTTTTTCCAATGAAATAATTCTAAAAAGATTTTACCGAAAATAACTGCAGCGCTGATCGCCAACTATCTTTTTCTTTTTTCACTGATATACTGTATGCCTCTACAGGCTTTACCACATATAACTGGAACAGTGAACACCAAGTATATTTTTATTTTTCCACATATATGCCACCAAAGGCTTTTCAACAGAGGGTAATAGACTGTGGAAGAGCGAGACGTGGTCCTCGTGCGGTTTCTGTGGTGCAGAAAAGTCCCCGTAGTGTCCAGTAAGCAATACCGCAGATAGATGTGGGCTGGTGTGAATAAGTTCGCATTTCTGTGCAGGGTTAGTGCATAGTTTTTTCACTTCTATTGGTGCACCACTCTTATGGACACCGTCACGTAAGCACGCAGTGTGTGAAGCGTAAATACGAAATTTCACCACAATGTAATTCGGTCCATACCACAAAAAGAAATTTCCCACATATAACTGCAGCGATGAAACCTGAATATATCTTTATTTTTCTAGAGAAATACAACACTAAAGGCTTTACCACATATAACTGCAACAGTAAACGCTGAATATATTTTTAATTTTCTACTGATATACATCAATAAAGGTTTTTCTACATATAAATGCACCAGCAAATGGCGAATGTATATTTCTTTTTCGACTGCAATACGCCAATAAAGGCTTTACTAGATATAACTGCAACAGTGAACTGAGAATATATTTTTCTTGTAGTACTGAAGTACAACCCTATACGCTTTCACCAGAAATAATGGCAACAGTGCAGTGCGTATATATTTTTCGTTTTTCACTGCACCAGGCCCCTATACCCTCTCACCAGAAATAACTGCACAAGTGACCTGAGAATATATATTTCTTGTTGGACGGAAAAAAGCCAATATACGCTTTAACCAGAAAACAATTAAAGAGTGAAGTGCGTATTTATTTTTCTTGTATTACTGAAATACGACTCTATACTCTTTCACCAGAAATGACTGCAAACGTGCAGTGCGTTTAAATTTTTCATGTATTACTAAAAAACCGCCCTATACTCTTTCACCAGAAATGACTGCAAATGATTTTAGCGTAAATAACAACAAAAGTTAACTGCGTATATATTTATCTTTTTCCACAGATAAAAGCCACTAAAGGCTTTTCAACATAGCACTTGCACCCCAAAAACTAATTGCTGGAATGACAGAGCTGTATTATGAGACTATGTGGATCCCCAAGTAATTTTTCCCTGCACTTGTAAATTGCTTTTTTTCACAATGACAATTTTCCTTTGACTCTCCCTAGCATCTGTACACGTCTCTCCCTGCCTGTGAAATGATTCCTCTCACTATCCTTTCCCTTCACTTTTAGATCGCTTTTTTTCACAATGAGGATTTTCCTATGACTCTCCCTAGCACCTGCACACGTCTCTCCCTGCCTGTGAAATGATTCCTCTCACTATCCTTTCCCTTCACTTGTAGATCGCTTTTTATCACAATGAGGATTTTCTGATGACTCTCCCCGCCTGTGAAATGATTTTTCTTATTATCCTTTCCCTGCACTAGTAAATCGCTTCTTTCCTTTTTTTTTTTTTTAACAATTAGTTTTTTTTTCACTCTCTCTAGCGCCTGCACACACGTCTATCCCTGAACAAAGTACGATACTGAATGGCATAATCTAAGATGGCTGCTGTATTTATAGGGCTGTGACATCACCGGGCTGGCTGGCTGCTGATTGGCTGCATGCATGGCATTATGGGTCATTCCGCCTTCCCAGACTCCATTGCCCCATGTCCTCACACGTGTAGCCGCCATTGTAGCCGCCATGTTAGGAAAAATTAGGATTCGTTACCACGAAGTGTGAGGAAATTCGCATTTGTTGTGAATAGAATTTTTCCTGAAATTCTAAACGAATTCCACATTGTCAACTTCGATTCGCGCATCTCTAATTACAAACTATAACTTGTCCTGCAAAAAATAAGCCCTCATACAGGTACATTGATGAAAAAACTAAAAAGTTATAGCTCTTGGAACGCAATTTCAAAAGAAATGTGCATGGTCACTAAGGGTTAAAGTTGTGTGGAAAACCTGCTGCTTTTGTAGAAGCAACAACGTTTATGTGATTTAAAAAAAATATTTACACACTGTAGAAAATGTCTGCAATGGAATCCAGACATAACTTACATTTCAAATTGTTCATTTATGCTGCATGGAATTGTATGAATTTATGCTGTGTGAATTTATACAGGGTTAGCACCAGATGAAGGTTGTATGACCTGTTGAGTTCCACTTTCTTTTACATAACTATAAAGTCACCATCAGCAATTTCTGGGCCCCATACTGCCAGAGTTTGGGTTCCATGGGTCTCAGTATGGTTAGGGGGAGATTCAAGTTGACTGGGATTCTGTGGGGCTGGTCAGATACAAGGTTGCATGGACTTTGTGAAAGATGGGGGAAGAGTGGAGCAGGTGCTCTGTGAAAGGCAGGGAATATAGTTGGAGACAGTGTCTGTGAATAGAATATAGAAGTTGGTAGAGGTTCTTAGATGGGGGTTGTGGCACTCAATATGGCAGAAGCTCTGTGGGGAAGAGAAGTAGGGCGTAGAATGTGGTAGGTATTCTGTGACAGAAAAATGACAGGGGATTTTTTGGATTTGTGTCACTGCTGGCTTAGGGTACTTTCACACTTGTGGCAGGATGGATCCGACAGGCTGTTCACCCTGTCAGATCCATCCTGCCGCTATTTTGCCGTGCCGCCAGACTGCCGCTCAGTCCCCATTGACTATAATCAGGGCCGGCTCCAGGTTTATGTGGGCCCTTGGGCGATAAAGCCTCAGTGGGCCCCCTTGTGGCATTTGCACAACACACTAGGCCAAAAAAAACTGCATGTATATATGGTGCCAAATACAATAGAGAGAACACGCTGCGGAGTGGATATACAGTATGTGAATCAATCCTTATGCTTCCCTTGATTACCACAGGACTGTACTGGTAGAGAGTATGGCAGAGAACTACAAGGCTCAGCATGACCAGCCTGTTATTATTGATTACCAGAGGATAGTACTAAAGGATAGTAAAGCAGAGAACTTCTCTGCTACACTATCCATCAGTACTGTCCTGTGGTAATCAATAATGACAGCCTGGACATGCTGAGCCTTGTAGTTCTCTGCTCTTATGCCCCCTCTTAGTACAGTCCTGTGGTAATCAATAATGATAGCCTGGACATGCTGAGCCTTGTAGTTCTCTGCCCTTATACTCCTTCTAAGTACTATCCTGATAATCAGTAATGACAGACTGGACATGCTGAGCCTTGTAGTTCTCTGAGAGAACTACAAGGCTCAGCATGTCCAGCCTCAGCAGCCTGTCGTTATTGATTACCAGAGGACAGTACTGGGAAGGAGTATAAGGGCAGAGAACTAGGCTCAGCAACTGCATGTCAGCAAAGAGAGAACTACTGTACTCACGCAGGCCTGGAGATCCTGTGCAGTGACATCATGCAAAGGCAGAGCAGCAGCGGTATGTCAAGGCCCGGTGATGTTGAAAGGGACCGCAGCCCCTGTAATTTTGAAGTGAGGAAACAAGTGGGCCCTCTAAGGAAAAGTGGGCCCCGGCACTTGCCCGGGTATGCCGGGTGCTGACGCCGGCCCTGACTATAATAGGGGCGGGGGCAGAGCTACGGCGCAGCACAGCAGTGCACGGCGAGAGGCCGTCGGACTAAAAAGTCGGACATGCAGTACTTTTAGTCCGGCAGCCTCTCGCCGTGCACTGCCGTGCTGTGCTGTAACTCCGCCCCCGCCCCCATTATAGTCAATGGGGATGTGTGGCAGCCCGGGTGCATGGCGAAATAGCGGCAGGACGGATCCGACAGGGTGAGCAGCCTGTCAGATCCGTCCTGCCGCAAGTGTGAAAGTACCCTTAGTAGGAAAAGGAAGAAACAAACAGAAGAATGCTGAGGAGATGTTTAGACTCACATATGGGTTGTGCTGGGTTATTTTCATATCTCAGTAGTAGGCATATCAATAGAGTCAACTAGACTCTAAGAGGGTAATGACTGCCAGCTGCAGAAGCAGACAACGTCCATGCCCCTTCTTTGCAGTGATGGCATCCTAATGAAATGACCATCAATGGAAGATTGGAAGAAACTGTGTGCATCTTCCATAAAATATAAGTGATACTGGATTAAAACAAGTTGATGTGATGCATCTGGTTTATTTAAAGTAGAAAACATGGAGGCTATGCGTTTAAGAACTAGTCCATTCCCTTATCAGGCCACAATGGTCACATTTTTAAGTGGTATCAATCATCTTTTATGGAAGATAAATTCAGCAATGTTCCCGAAAGAGAAGTTTTTCCATTGATGCTCACTCCCAGCTTAGATGGCACTGCCGGCTTGACAACGACTGCTGTATTCGGCAAGTGATAACATTGGTGGGCACTCAGGACTCTCACTGGCCAAGGAAAAGAGTTTTGTCCCATCACAAAGATGCAGAAGTTTATACTTCACTTTATTATAAAGTGAATATTGAAAGCTCCACAGCAGACAGTATTGTATAGAGATTATAGATGTCATGGATAGAGCAGAAGCAGAATTAATTCATGTGAACCCATTTTACATCTTCTTCATAGTCAGGTGTTTTTTTGTGTAATGTGTATACCTAGAATGATAAAATAACACATAACATACAGCGAACACTGTAACAATACTTGAGTCTCTATGGAATAGTTGGTGAATAAATGACTTGTGTTGCAGAAGGTGGTTGGCCTTTCCTTTTTACGTGCATATGTCTATTATAAATATCCACATCAGTGATTATATTATGTGTATGCAGCATTCTAGATTCCGATAATAGATTTCATGTTAAATATCTGTTAAAACAAGTTTTCAAAATATTTAAAGAATGATAGGAATGTATCAAGGATTGTGACCACAACATTGTCAGTGCAAAAATGGTACAGATGCACGCACTAATAATTGCACTCAGAGATCAGGAGGAATTACTGATTCTCCTTGTCTAAACCTCATACACATCTGGAAGGAATCCAAAAATACTTTTTGCAAATATGACACACAGTACTCAGTGATTAATTTATTGTAGGTTTGGTAATTTCCAGACAGTGATAAAAGGATTGGGAGTATTTTAAAGGGTTTTTGTGCTTTAGTGACTGTTCCTCGACTCAAGGTGAGTAGTGGTCATTCTACTTAGGTGGAAAAATCAACAAACCAATAAACTCACAGCAAAGGTTATAATCAAACATTTCTACGTTTTCATAGAACCAGCTTTACCGTATAAAAAGTTATAAATTACATTAAAATGGAATTCTCACACAAAAAATAAAATGGAGCACATTCGGTCTGTACAATAACATAGAGAATATAGTGGGGTTACATAAATATAAATGCAGATGTCCTGGGTAAAGAAAGTGACAACCACCCACTGAAATATATGATAGGCAGAACATGTACGGTATAGAGTCAAATAGAAAATATTGAAACAACAGAAAACAAGCCATAAGCTTGTAAATAAAGCATTGACTGCACACCATCGTGGTGTGCAGTCTACACTTTGGTCTGTATCTGCCATGCCTTATTTACATGCTTTTGGCCTCATTAAGGCCCCTTTGACACGGGCGAGTTTTCCGCGCGGGTGCAATGCGTGAGGTGGACGCATTGCACCCGCACTGAATCCGGACCCATTCATTTCCACATTGTCCATGTGATGTGACATCATCACAGGTCCTTTAGACTGCAGCTAATGCTTGAAGAGAGAAGAGAGATCGCCAACTACGCGATCAAGTGGCTAAGGTGAGTTAAGTTTTTTATTTTTAACCCCTTAATCCACATTCTACAAATCATTCTTTATTGAGAATGCTATTATTTTCCCTTATAACCATGTTATAAGGGAAAATAATAAAATCTCCAGAATACTCAACCCGAAACCGGACTTCAGTGATGAAGTCCGGGTTCGGGTCTGGGTACCAAACATGCCGATTTTTCCCACGCCCGTGCAAAACGCATTACAAAAGTTTGCACACGCGCGGAAAAATCGAGCATTTTCACGCAACGCACACGCATCCTATCCGGGCGTCAAACGTGACGCCCGTGTGAAAGAGGCCTAATATGTGTATGTAGCCTTTTTAGCAGCTGTATATCTTAATGAAGGCCTCATATGGCCCTTGACTCTATACAATGGCCAAATTAGATGAAAACCCATCCTTCTAGTGGAAAATAAGTATACACGACCTCTGTTCATGCGATCACTAAGTAATTGCACTCTATCAGTAATGTACAGTGGAAGATATAATTGATATACCAAAAATGAGTATAGTTTGAAAACCTTGAGTTTGAGTATAACTCCGGTTCTTTACAAGATTTTGCAGAAACACCCCAGACTTTAGCAGAAGTCTGATTAGACTTACATCACTATGACAAGCAGGACGCATCTGAAAGCAGCCTGCTGCCATGGTAACCATCGCCTGCTGCCAGAACAGAGCAGCGGGTGATGGGGAGGGAGGGGAGCCTCCTCCCTCTGCGATCCCATTAAGAATTTGGCGGCTGCAAAGGCACAGCAGCCCCCGATGGGAGAGGGAGGGAGCTCCCTCCCTGTTAACCCCTTCCATACAGCAGTCCGTACGGCACAGATGTCAGCAGTTTATAGCAGAGGGTCAGCAATGTGCTGACCCTCTGCTATAACCACTAGACACTAGGGAATTAGAAAGGAGTCAGGTGGGGGATCGCGATCCCACCTGCCTCACCGCCCGCCTCCTGGACTGCCCGCCCGCCGCACCGCTTGCAATTCCCCCCCTGTACCGCCTGCAGGGAAAGTATTATTGCGGAGTGCAGGGGGGGTAAAACATTTGGGGCACATTTTAAGTCTCTGATCCGAGTCTCAGAGATCGCAGAATGCACAGCAAACCGCAGGTCTGAATTGACCTGCGGTTTGCTGCGATCGCCGATACGGGGAGTCACATGACCCCCCCTGGCGTTGTGACAGGATGCCCTCTGTATGATTTCAGCGGACATCCTGTTTCTATTATCCCCCGCCGTGCCGCAATCTAGTTTTAAAGTTATGACATACCGGTACGTCATGGGTCCTTAAGGACTTGGGAAACATGCCGTACCGGTACGTCATAAGTCCTTAAGGGGTTAATATGATCCTCAGGTGAATCTCTGTAGGAATGGAGTTCATGAGGAGACAGGAAGTACAGAGAGGAGGTGGGTTGTGGGTAATGAGCAGCACTTGTATGCAGTCTCCATTACCACAGCCCCATATTACCAGTCTGTCCTGTCCGTCCTCTCTGTACTTCATATCTCCTCATAAACTCCATTCCTACAGAGATTCAACTGAAGATATTATCATCTGTATACAGGATCATGATCCCTGACGACTCGAGCAGAGAGGAGGAGGATGAGGCAGCCCTTTACCTCAGTGCTATAAAGTAACTTGTCCTACTGTGTGATTAGGACAGGTTTTATGTGTACTAATAGGACGGAGGCCATTTTATTTCACCTGATGATTGCTCCCTAGACAAAATGAGCCATTATAACTTATGAATGGTATTTGGGAATATTTTTATAATAAAGTAATTTTTAGGTATTTTCATATTCTTAATTCCTGGAGAACCCCTTTAATCAAGGTCGCCTATTAGATAGGTGGGGCAAAAGTGCACATGAATGCTACTCCGAGGATAGAAGCGCATTCTCACCTGAAGGTGCCACTCCTTTAAAAAATCACGGAAAAAAAGATACAAAACATCCTGCACGATATGATAGTAAATATGCACATGTGCATGGCTACATTTATAAAGTCACAGAAAATAATGCACTATAGCAATAGATGTGAACACAACATATGGAATAAGCCCTCACTGTCATGATAAAATCTGAGACTCTTAGCCAATCCATCTTAGCCAATATATCTTTGCTATCATATTGTGTAGGATGTTTTGTATCTTTTTTCCGTGATTTTTTTGATTTGTCTTGAAGGAGTGTCACCTTCAGGTGTGAATGCACTTCTATCCTGGGAGTAGCATTCACCTTGGTGCTGGGTAGGTGGGCACAGATGTGTTTTAGGCTACATGCACACGACAGTTGCTTTTTGCTGTCCGCAAATCGCGGATCCGTCTTCCTTTTTTTTTCACATCCACATCCGCTCTGTGTGTCTGCAAATTTTGTAGGTTGTGTTTCCGTGTGTCTTCCTATTTTTTTTGCGGATCCGCAAAAAAAAAACGGAAGGCTTGAACCAGTTTCTTAAAGTACCTGTACAAGTGCCCTGGTTTCCAAGCAACCATCCGCAAAAAAACGGATGCGGATGACAAACAGATGGCTTTCGTTGGTCATCCGCATTTTTTGCGGACCCATTGACTTCTATGAGTCCGCAAACCGTTTTTTGCGGACAAGAATAGGACATGCCATATTTTTTTTGCGGACCCATTGACTTCTATGGGTCTGCAAACCGTTTTTCGCGGACAAGAATAGGAAATGCCATATTTTTTACGCAGACAGCGGACAGGCAACGGAACAGGCATTCGCATTTTTAACGGATCCATAGAAATGAATGGGAAACCATCGGATCCGCCAAAAAAATGGAACGGAGGCCGCAAAAACCACAGCCGTGTGCATGTAGGCTTAATCAAAATATTTTGGCTAAGGCCTCTTGCACACGGGCGTCATGTTTGACGCCCGGATAAGAGGCGGGTGCGTTGCCGGAATCGCCACGATTTTTCCGCGCGTGTGTTAACGTTTGTAGTGCGTTTAGCACGCGCGTGAAAAAATCTGCATGCTTGGTACCCAGACCCGAAGTCAGACTTCATCACTGAAGTCCGGTTTCGGGATGAGTATTCTGTATATGTAATTATTTTCCTTTATAACATAGTTATAAGGGAAAATAATCGCATTCTAATTACAGAATGCAATGTTCCCCGGGCTATAGAGGGTTAAAAATAATAAAGAGTTAACTTACCTTCTCCCATTGTATGCGCAGAGCCCCAGAACATCTTCTCTCTTGATGATTGCTTGCTTGAGGATCTGTGGTGACGTCACAGGGTCACATGGTCCAATCATAGAAGCATTTGAGTGGACCATGTGACCCATGTGATCCTGTGACGTCACCAAAGGTCCTTCATCCAACAGATGTTGGATGAAGGACCTGCCGTGATGTCACAGGATCACATGGGTCACATGGTCCACTCAAATGCTTCTATGATTGGACCATGTGACCCTGTGACGTCACCACAGGTCCTCAAGCAAGCAATCATCAAAAGAGAAGACGTTCTGGGGCTCTGCGCGTACAATGGGAGAAGGTAAGTTAACTCTTTATTATTTTTAACCCTCTATAGCCCGGGGAATATTGCATTCTGTAATTAGAATGCGATTATTTTCCCTTATAACTATGTTATAAAGGAAAATATCAACGATCGGGTCCCCATCCTGATCGTATCCTAGCAACCATGTGGGAAAATCGCAACGCATCCGCACATGATTGCGGATGATTGCGATTTTCCCGCATCCCCATTCACTTCTATGGGGCCTGCGTTGCGTAAAAATCGCAGAATATAGAACATGCTGCGATTTTCATGCAACGCAAAAGTGATGCGTGAAAATCACCGCTCATGTGCACAGCACCATAGAAGTGAATGGGTCCGGATTCAGTGCGGGTGCAATGCGTTCACTTCACGCATTGCACCCGCGCGGAATACTCGCCCGTGTGAAAGGGGCCTAAGAGGCTCAGATTTTATCAATAGAGTGAGGGCTTAGTCCATATGTTATGTTTGCATCTATTATTATAGTGCATTTTCTGTAACTTCATTAATAAGTTAACCAATGAGTGCTTTTCCCTCTACTAGTAAGGTAAAGTGCTTACTGGGTATTGCAGGGCATTGGTCACACAGTTATAACCTATAACTGGGGGGGGGGAATGAAGCGGTAATAAGTAATAATCAATGAGTGCCATCTTCGGAAGTGAAGGAGTCAGGATTAAAGGAAATGTCGCCATTAAAGCTCCTAATACACGGCATGATTTTCGGGGGCGACTTACTGGAAACAAGTATTCATAGGAAGCCTGATACCTGATAAGTGGCCTGTATAATCGTGCAGCCGATCAGCCGAAAAATGAGCAATCACTTGTTTGTCGGCTGATTTGATGATTGCTTGCTTGAGGACCTGTGGTGACGTCACAGGGTCACATGGTCCAATCATAGAAGCATTTGGCTGGTAGCGATCATCCCTCCTGCCGATCTACATTTTTTTTTTGCAATCCCTTGAAATAAAGCAGTGTGCGACCACAAAACCAAAAAACGCACCCCTGCTCTAGATCAATTAAACAATTCATATAATTTGCTGTTTATACAGAATGTAGTCTGTTCTATAGCGAAGTGTATATGCAGTTTTGTGATATCACTTTGTAGCTAGTACAGTGCCTTAGTTACCTCTAGTGTTGGTGTATCCATGTTGTTTGGGTTCAATAGCCATGTGTTTGTCTCTAGCTATTTCCAGGTCAAGAACAATATTTCTTACAACCTGCAGGGTTACCAACCATTCATAAATTTAATGACAGTGGCGGACTATTTGTCCTCGTGGAATTTTTTTATTTTTTAGAAGCTGCGGCTGATTCACATACACAGGTCTAGTTTTGGAGTCAATTAAGGTTCTTCACTAATTTTCAATTTGGGGGGAAGATGACTATTACTATCCTAGTGATACTAGCTCATAATGAAAACTATGTTTATGCTACAGATGTGTCATTTCTTATGTTTCCTCTTGGCTCAAAATTTCCTTCACGTCATTCACACATCAGTGTTTTGGTCAGTGATTTCCATCAGTGAGGGCTCATGCACACGACCGCCTGCTGACCAGGCCTGTGCTGCTGATTGCAAATTGCAGAAGTACTCCGTAGTGCTTCCGTGGGCTTCTGATCCATGCTTCTGCGCGGCATCTCCCGGATTGCAGAACCATTCAAGTGAATGGGTCCGTGATTCGTGATGCGACTGCACGCGGCCGGTGCCCCCTGTATTGTGGAACCGCTGTATGCAAGCCGCAATATGACCACGGGCAGCACACGGTCGTGTGCATGAGCCCTGATTGTGAGCTAAAACCAGGACTGGAGCCTCCACAGACATAGGGCCAGATTTATCATTAGCTAAAGTCACTTTAATGGAGTAAAAAAGTCGCAAAAAAATGCGCAATCAATAAAATTGCGCATTTTTTATGCGACTTTTTCAAGCTCTGCACTAAGCTCTCCAGTTTTGTGAAAGTGGGTGTATTGTCCTATGTAAATGAATCTCTAGACAGATTTACTATTGCAACCATTTAAAAAGTCGCAAAAAAGTCACAAAAAAGTCGCAAAAAAATGCGCAATTTCTCTCTAGGGGGGACCATGCTTATCTTATGCGACTTTTTAATAGAACATGCGACTTTTTTGTAAAGACGTGCGACTTTTGTAAAGCCGCTTACTGAAGGATAAACTGCTACCGTCAAACCACATTTATCACAGTATTAAAGGACCATTAATATATCTGACTATCCTAAACTTGACTTTGGGCAGATGTAAAAGTGGAGTAAGATGTAAGAGTAATGATAAATCTAGCCCATAAGGTGTAAGGGACGGATCTGCACCTGTTCTGTGTTTAGAGCTGCACCTGGTTCTGCCTCTCAATCACTGCTGGAAATCACTGACTGAGCACTGCCGTGTGAATGAGGCAAAACTCTGTGAGGAAACGTCTCATGCCACACATCTCAGGATTTCTCAAGCCAAGATACAAAGTAAGAAAGGACACATTTGAAAGTAGCAACCCACATTGAATGCTGTTCATTTATATATTTTATTCATATTTATGCATATTCAGCTGCATTGTAGAGAGATTGGCCTGAGACTTGTTCTTAGTATCAGTGGCGTTACAAGGGGGATGCGGCAGTGTCTGATGGGGTGAGTCACCCGCCGAACCCAAGTTCCCAACACCACTAACTTTGTTTCCTTTTTTCAAGTAGAGGCTTTCAACTTCTCATTCCCATAATCAATGTATGTTGTTGGCACTCCTCCACTTGAAGACTATCTCAGATCTTCTCTAACCCTAGGTTCACACCTGAGCGTTTTTTAGAGCGTTCAAACGCGCTGTAAAACGCTCAACAGATGAAAACCAATGCATTCCTATGGGAGTGGTTCACACTTGAGCATTTAACAGCGCGTAAAAACGCGCTGTAAAACGCCCGACGCATAAGCTCGTTCAGGAGCGTTTTTTTTGGGCGTTTGTCGCGGTTTTCCTCCCATAGACTTCAATGGGAACGCGCGTAAAACGCGCGTTAAAGTGTGGATATGCCTTTTTCTATTGGTCTCCAGAATCACGAACGTGCGTATGACGCGCGTTTTCTATTTGCAAAAACGCGCTAAAATACGCGCGTTTCAAAAACGCTCAGGTCTGATCCCAGGGTAAGAGGTTTTTTTTACATGTAAAGGCTACATGCACACGACAGTATGTGTTGTGCGGTCCGCAAATTGCGGATCCGCCAAAAAAAAAAACCGATGACGTCCGTATGGCATCTGTTTTGTTTTGCAGATTCGTTATTTTTGCGGATCCATTGCACTAATGCCTATCCTTGTCCGCAAACTAGAAAAAAATAGGACATGCTGTATTTTTTTTTGCGGGGCTACGGAACGAAATGTATGGGTCCGCATCCTATCAGCAAGAATCAGCATGTTCTATTTTGTTTGTGTTTACAGATCCTTCACCCCCATTATAGTCTATGGGTCCGTGAAAACCACAGATGCCATCCATGTTGCATCCGTGTTTCACGGATCATTACGAAAAGTTTTTTGAAAATTTATTTTTTAGCTGTTCAGTGTCAGTAAAACACAGATGCAACATGCGCAGCAAAAAATGGACACATGGACCCAACACGGATCCTTCATGGATGCATCACTGACCACCTGCTCACAGATTTGAGCACAGACACGGACGTGTGAATGAGGCTTTACTGGGATCGCGCAGGGCAAGCGCTTTTTCGTTTTTGTTTTCACACTGCTAGACGGAGGCTTTCTCCCAGCAGTGTATTCAGTGACGTCACCGGCTCTGATGGGTGTGCTTTAGCTGTGCCTTAGCCGTTTTACAAGCTAGGGCAGAGCTAAATCCTGCCCATTAGTGCCGGTGACATCACTGGGCGGAATGCATTTGCCCTCATATTAGGGGGGCTGCCTGGGTGAAAATGTGGGTAAGAACCCCTTTAGGTACTAGGGCATTAGCATGTATGTAGAGGGACATTTATCAAGACCAATTTTTTTTTTTTTCTCCCGCCGGTCTTGATTACGCTTTACCTGCCAGAGGATGTCAGAAAGTAACGTAGAGGCCGTGCAACAGTCTAAACTCCTAGCCTAAGCCTCCTAGCTGCTTTACTTTCCTTTCTTTATTCACTCCAGAAAACTGATAAATGTGTCAGGCCTACTGCGACATCACGCCCCCTTTTCTTACCACTACTGAAAAGTGGTATGAAGGGAGAAGTCACAGATTTTGCTGCAAATCTGGTGTGCAAAAAAAATCTGTGACTAATGTGGCAAAAAACAGATAATAAATGTCCCCTATAAACCTTACAGGAAAGCTATAATAAGAAAGATTCAGTATAACTTTTTTTTATTTTAATTCCTGCTTATTTTATGGTCCATTCACACGTCCATAATTTGGGTCGGCATCCGTTCCGCAATTTCCGGACCCATTCACTTTCAATGGGGCTAGAACGGATGTGGATCCACATCCGCATTTCCGGGATCCACAATTCTGTTCCCGAAAAAAATAGAACATGTCCTATTCTTGTCCGTAATTGCGGACCAGAAAAGACATTTTCTATTATGGTCTTGGCGATGTGCGGTCCACAAATTGCGGATCGCACATTTCCGTTGTCTGTGTTTTGCGGATCCGCAAAACACTTACAGACGTGTGAATGGACCCTAAGGCTTAGGAGTCCAGTGGACAGTCCTACTCAGTGACTGGCAGCTATCCCTGTGCACATTTATACAAGGCAGGCTGCCAATCACTCGGATGATCACTGGACTCCTAAGGTCAGAATGAGCAGGATTTTAATTAATGATTTACAAGTTATACAAAATCTTTCTATGTTCTATTAAAAAGTCGCATACGATAAGCATGGTCCTCACTGGAGTGAAATTGGGACTTTTTTGCGACTTTTAAGCGACTTTTTTAAAAAGTCCCAATGATAAATCTGGAGTGAAACTTCTTAACCACTTCAGCCCCCCTAGCTTAAACACCCTTAATGACC
Source organism: Bufotes viridis (assembly GCA_033119425.1). Classification (NCBI taxonomy): domain Eukaryota; kingdom Metazoa; phylum Chordata; class Amphibia; order Anura; family Bufonidae; genus Bufotes; species Bufotes viridis. The sequence goes on along the minus strand of CM065593.1, from coordinate 291,829,885 downwards.
AGGCCACTTTTTACAATTCTGCACTACACTACTTTCACCGTTTATTGCTCCGTCATACAACTTACCACCCAAATGAATTTTACCTCCTTTTCTTCTCACTAATAGAGCTTTCATTTGGTGGTATTTCATTCTTGCTGACATTTTTACTTTTTTTGCCATTAATACATATTTAACTAAATTTTTGCAAAAAAATGACATTTTTCACTTTGTTGTAAAATTTTTCAAAAAAAACTACATTTCTATATACATTTTTCTCTAAATTTATTGTTCTACATGTCTTTGATAAAAAAAAAGTCCAATAAGTGTATATTTATTGGTTTGGGTAAAAGTTATAGCATTTACAAACTATGGTGCAAAAAAGTGAATTTCGGCATTTTGAAGCAGCTCTGACTTTCTGAGCACCTGTCATGTTTCTTCAGGTGCTAGAATGTCAGGATAGTATAAATACCCCCAAATCACACCATTTTAGAAAGAAGACACCCCAAAGTATTCGCGGAGGGGCATGGTGAGTTCATGTATCATTTCATTTTTTTCACAAGTTAGCGGAAAATGACACTTTCTGAGAAAAAAAAAAAAAAAAAGTTTCAATTTCTGCTAACTTCTGGCAAAAAAAAAATAAAAATCTCAGACGGACTCACTATGCCACTCAGTGAATACCTTGGGGTGTCTACTTTCCGAAATGGGGTCATTTGTGGGGTGTGTTTACTGTTCTGGCATTTTGGGCGGGGCTAAATTGTGAGCCGCCATGTAAAACCTAAAGGTACTTATTGGAATTTGGGCCCCTTTGCGCACCCAGGCTGCAAAAAAGTGTCACTTATGTGGTATCGCCGTACTCAGGAGAAGTAGGGCAATGTGTTTTGGGGTGTATTTTTACATATACCCATGTGGGGTGAGAGAAATATCTCTGTAAATTGTCAACTTTGTATAAAAAGTTTTAAAAGTTGTCGTTTACAGAGATATTTTTCACACAAAGTATGGGTATATATAAAAATACACCCCAAAACTCATTGCCTACTTCTCCTGAGTACGGCGATACCACATGTGACACTTTTGCAGCCTGAGCTCAAAGGGGCCCTAAACCAATGAGTACCTTTAGGCCTCTTTCAGACGGGCGTTGCGGGTGCACTCCGTCAAACAGTGCGGGTGCGTTGCGGGAATCGCGCGATTTTTCCCTGCGAGTGCAAAGCGCTGTCATGCGTTTTGCAGCGCGGAGAAAAATCGGCACTTTGGTACCCAGACCCGAACCTGCACTTCTTCACAGAAGTGCATGTTTGGAGTCAGAAATTATCCCGCTGGTATTATTTCACATTATAACATAGTTATAATGTAAAATAATACCCTTAGCCATCTCCCTAATGTTTAAACTGGTGCAGAATGAGTTAAAATAATAAACTAATAATTACTTACCTGTTCCATTTGATCGCGAAGCCCGGCCTCCTCTCCGTTAGCTTGAAAGATGTAAGGACCTGTGATGATGTCACAGCATCACATGGCCCAATCACATGCTCCATCACTATGGTGATGGAGCATGTGATGGTCCATGTGACCATGTGACATCATCAAGGTCCTAACCACTATCCACAGCCTGAGGATGGTGTTTAAGGACCTGGATGATGTCACATGGTCACATGGACCAATCACATGCTCCATCACCATAGTGATGGAGCATGTGATTGGGCCATGTGATGTGACGTCATCACAGGTCCTTTAGATCATAGATGCTGCAGGGAAGAGAGGACAGATCGCGACTACGCGATCAAGTGGCTAAGGTAAGTTAACTTTTATTATTTTTAACCCTTCCTCATCATTTAACAATGCATTCTTTATTAAGAATGCTATTATTTCCCCTTATAACCATGTTATAAGGGAAATAATAGAATGAGTCCCGTTGCTAAGCAACAATGCGGGAAAATCGCAACGCATCCGCGCTTAGTTGCGGATGCTTGCAATTTTCCGCATCCCATTCACTTCTATGGGGCCTGCGTTGCGTGAAAAACGCAGAATATAGAACATGCTGCGATTTTCACGCAGCGCAGAAGTGATGCGTGAAAATCACCGCTCATGTGCACAGCCCCATAGAAATGAATGGGTCCGGATTCAGTGCGGGTGCAATGCGTCCTCCTCACGCATTGCACCCGCGCGGAAAACTCGCACGTGTGAAAGGGGCCTTAGGATTTCACAGGGCATTTTTACGCATCTGGATTCCAGACTTCTTCTCACGCTTTAGGGGCCCCTAAAATGCCAGGACAGTATAAATACCCCACATGTGACCCCATTTTGGAAAGAAGACACCCCAAGGTATTCCGTGAGGGGTATGGTGAATTCATGTAAAATTTTATTTTTTGTCACAAGTTAGTGGAATATGAGACTTTGTAAAAAACAAAATTTAAAAAAAACATATATCAATTTCCGCTAACTTGTGCCAAAAAAATAAAAATTCTGTGAACTCGCCATGCCCCTCACGGAATACCTTGGGGTGTCTTCTTTCCAAAATGGGGTATTTATACTGACCTGGCATTTTAGGGGCCCCTAAAGCGTGAGAATCCAAATGCGTAAAAATGGCCTGTGAAATCCTAATGATACTCATTGGTTTTAGGGCCCCTTTGCGCACCCAGGCTGCAAAAAAGTGTCACTCATGTGGTATCGCCGTACTCAAGAGAAGTAGGGCAATGTGTTTTGGGGTGTATTTTTACATATACCCATGCTGCGTGTGAGAAATATCGCTGTAAGCGACAACTTTTACATTTTATTATTCAAAGTTGTCAATTTACAGAGATATTTCTCTCACCCACATGGGTATATGTAAAATACACCCCAAAACATTGCCCTACTTCTCCTGAGTACGGCGATACCACATGACTGACACTTTTTGCAGCCAAGATGCGCAAAGGGGCCTAAATTCTAATGAGTACCTTTTAGGAGGGCATTTTTACGCATTTTCTTCTCACGCTTTAGGGCCCCTAAAATGCCAGGGCAGTAGAAATGCCCACATGTGACCCCATTTTGGAAAGAAAACACTCCAAGGTATTCCATGAGGGGCATGGCGAGTTCATAGAAGATTTTTTTTGGCACAAGTTAGTGGAAATTGATTTTTATTGTTTTTCTCACAAAGTCTCCCTTTCTGCTAACTTTTGACAAAAAGTTAAATTTTCATGGACTCATTATGCCCCTCAGCGAATACCTTGGGTGTCTTCTTTCCAAAATGGGGTCACATGTGGGGTATTTATACTGCCCTGGCATTTTAGGGGCCCTAAAGCGTGAGAAGAAAAATGCGTAAAATGCCCTCTAAAGGTACTCATTAGAATTTGGGCCCTTTGTGCATCTTGGCTGCAAAAAGTGTCACTCATGTGGTATCGCCAGTACTCAGGAGAAGTAGGGCAATGTGTTTTAGGGTGTATTTTTACATATACCCCTGCTGGGTGAGAGAAATATCTCTGTAAATTGACAACTTTGAATAAAATTTTTTAAAAAGTTGTCGTTTACAGCGATATTTCTCACACACAGTATGGGTATATATAAAAATACACCCCAAAACACATTGCCCTACTTCTCCTGAGTACGGCGATACCACATGTGACACTTTTTTTGCAGCCAAGATGCGCAAAGGGGCCCTAATTCCAATGAGTACCTGTAGGATTTCACAGGACATTTTTACGCATTTGGATTCTCACGCTTTAGGACCCCTAAAATGCCAGGACAGTATAAAAACCCCACAAGTGACCCCATTGTGGAAAGAAGACACCCCAAGGTATTCTGTGAGGGGTATGGCGAGTTCACAGAAAAAAAAATTGGGCACAAGTTAGCGGAAATTGTATTTTTTTTTTTTTTTTTTTACAGTCTCATATTCCACTAACTTGTGACAAAAAATAAAATTTTGCATGAACTCACCATACCCCTCACGGAATACCTTGGGGTGTCTTCTTTCTAAAATGGGGTCACATGTGGGGTATTTATACTGCCCTGGCATTTGAAGGTCTCCACAATCATTACACGTATGGCCAGCATTAGGAGTATCTGCGATTCTCCTTATATTGAGCATACGGGTAATGAGATTTTTTTTTTTCCGTTCAGCCTCTGCGCTGAAAAAAAAAAAAAATGAACGGCACAGATTTTTTTCATTCGCATCGGTCAATGTGGATGAAAAAATCTCTGCCAAAATCAGTGACTGCGGTGCGGTGGGCTGGGCGCTAGCTACCTAACAAGTAGCTAACTAACTGGCGGTGATAGGGGACCCTTATGCCCCATTCACACGTCCGAAATTCTGTTTGCGGAACGGAATTGTGGACCCATTCATTTCTATTGGGACAGACTTTGTCCCGCTCGGATCCGGAATTACAGATCCGCGCTTACGGGTCTGCACTTCCGTTCCGCAAAAATATAGAACATGTCCTATTCTTGTCCGCAATTGTAGAAAAAAAAAAGCATTTTCTATATAGTTCTGGCAATGTGCGGATCTGCAAAATGCGGAAAGCACATTGCCGGTGTCCGTGTTTTGAGGATCCGCGGATCCGATAATCCACGGATCCGTGAACCACGCCCATTTTTACAAATCTGGAGTGAGTGGTATACACAAGTAAAAAAGTCGCAAAATTATGCGCAAATGAGTGTGAAAAGTCGCAAATGCTCTATTTTGGGACTTTTTGATGCCAGAATTATGGAGTGAAGGTATGATAAATCACGGCCTATATGTTTGACAGGTTCCCTTTAAAGGGATTGTCCCAGGAAAAATATTCTATAGTTTTCAAAGCAGCACATAGATCTGAATACTTTTGCATGTTATTGAAAATGTAGTTAAGTTATTAAATTCAATATATCTGAATAACGCCACCTGCTGTATTTCTAATTTCTCTGCCGACCTTACTGCTGTAGATACACATGCTTAGTTCCATCCTTCAACTGCCGCCTGCTACAGCACACAGGACACTCCTCCTGAGAAAGGGTACACCCCCTGAGCTGCCAGCTACTATATGATTTTCTTACATTAATTATAGGATAATCATGGGAGAACCCTTTTAACCCCTTCACCCACGATAACATACTGGTACATCACGGTGGTTGAGATAACGGATCCACAAAAAAAAACGGATGCCATACGGACGTCATCCGTTTTTTTGGGCGGATACGCAATTGGCGGACTGCAAAACACATACGGTCATGTGCATGAGGCCTAAGGGTGTTAAAAGTTACTATTGTAAAAGGAAAAAAAGGTAAAAAACAAACATTAAACTTAAAGTTAAAATCACCCCCCTTTTCCAATTTTTCATATGAAAATAAATTAACAATAAAAAAATAAACATATAAGGTATCACTGCGTCCCAAATTTTTAAAAAAATTCCTGTGCGGTGAACGGCATAACTGGGGGAAAAAAAAAAAACTAAAAACCACACAATTCATTGTTTTTTAGTCGCCTTCCACCCCCCCTCTTCCCAAACAACTGAATAACAGTGATCAAAAAGTCGTATGTACCACCGAAATGGTACCAATAAAAAATGCAGTTCATCCTTCAAAAAACAAGCCCTCATACAGCTCTGTGGATAGAAATATAAAAAAGTTATGACTGTCAAAATGACAAAGGTTTTTATTTTTTTTAAAGTAGTAAAACAGAAAACCTTTACTATATTCATATTAAGCCATATAATTAGGACATCATGTCATTTTAGCACACAGTGAACACCATGATGTCAAAACCCCAAAAACCTTGTTTGAATTGCATTTTTTTATTAATTTAACCCCATCCACAAAGATTTTTTTCCCCTTTTTTTCCAGTAAGAGACATGGTAAATTAAATAAATCGTACAAAGTACAACTCATCCCGCAAAAGATAAGCCCTCATATCGCTATATAAACGGAAAACTTTAAAAGCTATGGCTATTGGAATGTGGAGAGGAAAAACAAAAATGCAAAACGAAAAATGGGTCTGTTACTTAAGGCCTAATTCACACGTCCGTATTGTGTTTTGCGGAAACACGGATCCGCAAAACACTGATGGCTGCAATGTGCATTCCGCATTTTGCGGACCGCACATTGCTGGCACTATATAGAGAATGCCTTTTCTTGTCCGCAATTGCGGACAAGAATAGGACATGTTCTATTTTTTTACGGAAACGCAGATGCGGAAATGCGGATGCGGACATCACATAGTGTGCTGTCGACATCCATCCCTGCCCCTTTGAAATGAATGGGTCTGCAACCCTTCCGCAAAATTGCGGATGGGATGCGGATCCATTTTGCAGACGTGTGAATTAGGCCTAAGGGGTTAAGGATTATGTATTTATATGCTAGTGCCCTAAGAGTAGATCAGATCAGATCAGATACCCGCAGCGACGACCGGGCCGCAGGGGCAATATGTGAGTGCTGGTGGGCCGATGGGGGTAGTAGTTGTTTACTCACTGTTCTGTAGAGCTCCCTGGTCCGGCGTACAGTGAATGGAAGGACAACACCAGTTCCTTCGGGGAACACTCTGTTGTCCAGGGACTCCTGCCAGATAGTGGTTGAGATGCCCTTGGTGGAATGTAAGGTGCCGTGGAGGCAGGGTCCCTGATGTCCGTGATGCCAGCACCGTTAGGTGAAAAGGAAGGTGGTAGAAAGGATGAGGAGTCAATGGTTGTAGACAATGGAACTATTACTTGATCAATTGTCTCAGGGCAGTCAGTACAGTTCATTTGTAATTAGCAAAAGTAATAATCCAAATATTAGCTCAGCTGTAATCCTTGTAACAGGCTTGGCAGAAATAGCTTGCAGAGTTTCCTTTCTAACAGGTGGGAGAGATTCCTTCTTATATCTGTCTACACTATGTCCACACTCTAGCAGCCAGGTACTGGACATAATAACTTCTTAGGGCTCGTTCACATCACCGTTTGTCTTTCCCGTTCTCCGGCATGCAGTACTTTCGTGTCCGCTCAAAAATCATGTTCTGAGCGGACACCAAACGGACCCCATTAAAGTCTATGGGGTCTTTAGGCTCTGTTGGTGTCAGTTATATACAGCATCCGTCCTTTCCGTTCTCCTGGTCCTTAACAGAGCCGGAGAACGGAAAAGACAAACGGTGATGTGAACGAACCCTTACTTGTAATTAGCAATCCACAGGGCGGTCTCCCTAACAACAGGCAAAATCCTCTGCCCTATTATTTGTAAATGAAGCTTTCTTAAACTCTGGTCCACAATGTCCATAGAGGCATGTGGTAATAGACAACTTTGCGCCTAGTCGTCCGGCTGTGTCCAGGTACTTTTAGGCTTCTCCCAGTCACTGGTGCTGTGGAGTCCATAAGCTAATGCTGCTTCTATCTCCACTAGACTTTCCCTATATCCTTGCCATTTGCGCTCTGGTGTGTGCTAGGTAGCTGTATGGAATTCGTCCACACTCCCTCGGCTTAGCCATAGCCAAGGGGCTAAAGTTGCAGCTACATACTGGACTTGTGCTGTTCTGCTCCTCACACACCCACTAACTTCCTCCCTTCCTCTAAGATTACTTCCTTCTTTTTTCATCTGCCTTGGCACACCCTAGGATAAAATATATATATATATATATATATATATATATATATATATATATATATATATATATGTACAGCACCCACCTAGGGGTGAATAAAGGTAACAACACTAACAGCCTGTTATGAGAAATTACAGCTATATACAGAAACACATTAGATAGGCATACTAAAATTATACAGGGACCCACGACAATCACTGAACACAGCACATGTTCGGCATAACAGGGTTCTTTTTTAATGCAACGTGTAATTGCATAGTAAGACGGTAAGATAAACATGTTTCTACCCATCACTGTTCTCTAGTTCTCAGTGTTAATATCCTTTCTAACACATTCAATTAGATCAGATAGCGTGAGATGGTTTGACTTTTCCTACTATCTGCGTCATATCACTGTTTACAGTGCAGATATTTCCTTGTACCCATATGTCCCATGGTTTAAGTGTTATCTCTAAAAAACATACTTTGTAGTGGATATATGGTCTGGCAATAAAGAAGTATGCGATTCTAAATAAGTAAGATAATATAATATAAATAGAGATGGGCGAATCGAAGCTGACGAAGTGGAATTCGATCAGAATTTCAGGAAAAATTCGATTCACACTGAATGAGAATTTTCCTAGCGCTTCGTGGTAACGAATCACATTTTTCCTAAAATGGCTGCTGCACATGTGAGGACATGGAGAAAGGAAGTATGGGAATGCAGGATCACCCAGACTGACATCCATGATGCAGCAAAAAAGCAGCCAGCCAACGCTGTGATGTCACAGCCCTATAAATACGGCAGCTGTCTTAGATTCAGACATTTTCCAGCGTTCTGAGTGCAGGGACAGAAGTGAGAAAGCGCTAGGGACAGCAATTGGAAAAACCTCATTGTGAAAAAAACAAACTGAAAAAACGATTTATAAGTGCAGGGAAAGGATAGGGAGGAATCATTTCTCAGCATCTTAGTGCAGGGAGAGACGTCAGAAGGCGCTAGGGACAGTGCTAGAAAAGCGATTTACAAGTGCAGGGAAAGATAATTTGGGGATCCAAATTGCCATTATACAGTCATTCCAGCAATTTGTTCTTCAGGTATAAGTGCTATGTTGAAAAGCCTTTAATGGCTTCTATCTGTGGAAAAAGAAATATATATACGGAGTTAACTTCTGCAGCTATATGTGGTGAAAGCGTTTAGTGATGTATTTCAGTACAAAATTAAAAATATATATGCAGTTCACTGTTGCAGTTATTTGTGCTAAAAGCGTTTAGTCTCATATTTCAGTACAAAAAGAAAAATATATTTTGCGCTTTTAGGGGTGCTTAAATTTAATTTTAATTTATTTAGTTCAACTAACAGTATGTCAGACAGAGAAGCACAGACCATGCACAGAGAGGCCTAAATGTTTCTGACGCAGGCAGAGGTCGCAGCAGAGTAAGGGGACGTGGCAGCAGGAGTCGCAGCGAGTGGCCTGAGCTCCCGGTGTCATCTAGTGGTCATGTCTTGACCAGCAACCCAGCGGTTCTTGATTGGTTAACTCGGTCATCCACTTCATCCCAAGTGACATAAGACACCCCCAGCCAACAGTGGGCATCATGCACACGACCATATGTGTTTTACGGTACACAAATTGCGGATCCGCAAAAAAAAGATGACGTTTTGTATGGCATCCGTTTTTTTGTGGATCTGTTATTTTTGCGGATCCATTGTAATAATGCCTATCCTTCTCCGCAACCTAGAAAAAATAGGACATGCTCTATTTTTTGTAGAATGGAAAAACGGACAGACAGAGACGGAATACACATGGAGTACCTTCCGTTTTTTTTGCGGATCCATTGAAATGAATGGTTACGCATATGGGCCGCAAGAACGGAACGGACACAGAAAATACGTTCGTGTGCATGAGCCCTTAGTTGTGATGGCCCAGGAGCAGGCCCTGTGTCCTCTCCTGTCCTCAACCTGCCTCTGTCCCTTGCTGTTCCCTCAGCCACAAAAATATTGTATGCTGTGGGTTCAGCTTCACTAAACAAGCTACTAGAGGACAGTCAGCAGCTACTGCCCAGCCAAGATCTTTAAGGAGACATCCGCCGCTTCCTCCGCTAGGCAGGCAAGTAGTGATGAGGAGAGTGGCATGGGTGGTGGTGTTGCGAACGGACAGGCTCCTGACCCAGAGACCGTTGAGGAGGACATCATTGACGTGCAGACGCTACTCGATGATAAAGCCGATTTGCATTTGGGAGTCGGGTGCAGAAGGTGCTTCATCATCAGGAGAAGAGGGTGGCAGCTTGCCCGTGAGGCAGCGGCGGAGCCAGCAAGGTGGTAGCATAGCTGGGAGTCAGCAGGGTGACAGCAGTGGGAGGTCGGGAGCCAAACGTGCCCGGGGTAGACCACCTGCTTCGCAGCAGCCTACCTGCCCGGGAAGTACTGGTGCAGGGGTTCATGGAGGCAGCGGCGGTAGCAGTCAGTCAGTGCGGACTGTTGGGGGGGAAAATCACCTACTTGACAGTGTGGCAGTTTTTTGTTAACTCGCTGGCCATATGTAGAATCTGTATGCAGAAAGTAAGGCATGGCCAGTACGCCAATGTTGGCACTACAGCCCTGCGTTAACATATGCAGCATCGCCATACAGTGGCCTGGGAGAACCGTGGCTCCAATGTGGTGGTCCAGCCTGCCGCAGCAATCGCTGCATCACCCAGTGGCACGCACTCGGTTTCAGCCAGTCAAGGCTCCACCACCTCAGCCAAAGGGAGCTGTCTTACATTCTCATCTTCTGCTGGTCCAGATGCTCCTGCTCCTTCTACTCCTCGTCAGTCATTCCGTCAGCAATCGATCACTGAAGCGATTGCCAAGAGACAGTAGTATGCGTGCACGCATCCAACGGCACAGAAGCTGAACATGCTCCTGTCCAAGTTGCTGGTGCTGCAGTCCCTCCCTTTCCAAGTTGTGGACTCTGCACCTTTCAGAGAACTGATGGCTTGTGCCGAGTTGAGGTGGAGAGTCCCAAGCTATCATTTCTTAGCGAAAAAGGCAGTAGCAGCCCTGGACAAATATCTAGAACAGAAAGTGGGCCAATCCTTGAGCCTGTCGATGTCTGCCAAAGTGCACGGCAGAGCCGACGTGTGGAGCTGTAACTATGGTCAGGGACAGTACGTGTCCTTTATGGCCCACTGGGTGAATGTGGTTCCTGCACAGCCGCACAAGCAACTTGGCCAAGTGATGCTGTTTCCGCCTCCACGTTGTCACGCCGTTGGTCCTGCGACAATGTCTGCCTCTGCTTCCTCATTCTCCACCATGTCCTTAGCCTTCACTGCAGGGACAAGTCACAGTGGCCCTCCAGCATACCACATGTGCAGGGCACGGCGGTGTCATGTTGTTCTGCACCTCGTTTCCCTGGGCGAATGGAGTCACGCAGGGAAGGAACTGCTCGGTGTCCTTCGTCAAGAAATCGAATCCTGGCTTTCTCCCCGACAACTCAAAATCAGAACCATAGTGACCAACAATGGGAAGAACATTGTCTCAGCGCTGCATCAAGGAAGGCTGAGCCATGTGCCCTGCATGGCACACGTGTTCAGTGTTTAATCTGGTTGTCAAGCAGTTCCTGAAGTCTTCCACCCATTTGAGAGATCCTAAAAATGGGCAGGAAACTTTGCATGAACTTCAGCCACTCGTACAATGCAAAGCACACCCTCCTTGAGCTGCAGCGTCAGAACGGCATGCCCCAACATATACGACATTTCCACCTATTGGAATTCCACCCTCCATATGTTGGACCGACTATACGAACAGAGAAAGGCCATCAATGATTTCTTGATGATGCAAGTGGATAGGAGTACTTCAACAACAACTAATAAGGTGAGCACTCAACAGCTGGCAAAAAACTTAAAACACATTTAATAAAACACATGTATCAAAAAATAATCATATGTAGTCCCTTCCCCATATAAAATACTGTAGACGATACTGACACAACAAGAGTCTCTCGATGCACACCTGTGGTGTTCAGATGTAAAAGTGGGATCCCCACTAATTCAGTTAGTGAGGTGGAGACTTATAACTTCATTACAATTGTTCAAGCATCTTGGATATTTCAAAACTGTGGAGCCCTGGATTGGTATTACAGGATACTTTCACTGTTCCAATGTCCGTATTTCTAACGGTTGCCTAATCACAGCTGTTTGAATTAGGTCAACCGCTAGGATAGTGTACGTTCAGCTGCTCCTTATAGTGGTATCGAGTGTTAGCAAGTTCGTACCTCTGTTATACACAGTTGCTGGTATCGGCTGGGTGGTATTATTGTCAATCCATAAAGCCCATCAGTGTTTAACCAGTATGTAATGCACTCTTACCTCTCTCGTAGATCACAGAGGCTAAGGCATACGGTGTCAGCAGTGAGATATTGATCGCGTCTCTCGACGCGCTTACCCGGCAGGCGGTCCCGTAGTCTCGCGGTGTTTGGTGCGATAACTCGGTCTGATCCCAATGCCGTCTTGTATAGCTGTACCCGATGGTTTTCAATGGTTCAACTTATTCTTTAGTTGTCGCATGGCCATGCTAAAATTACTTGGAGGTCTTCAACGTCATATGTAAGTTGTACCAAACGCGTTTCGGGAAAAATTCCAATCCCTTCCTCAGTTGTATCGTTGTGTCCATCTGCCTCCATTTTTATATTCAACAGGGTACCAATGAAAATACGGGCAGCTGGCATTTCTCAGAAACGGGTAACATATGGAAAACTGGAATCCTTCCGAAAGTCCCCATTTATATCTGCTCTCTTTATAATCTCTCCATTATGTTGTATTATTACCCGTTTCTGAGAAATGCCAGCTGCCCGTATTTTCATTGGTACCCTGTTGAATATAAAAATGGAGGCAGATGGACACAACGATACCACTGAGGAAGGGATTGGAATTTTTCCCGAAACGCGTTTGGTACAACTTGCATATGACGTTGAAGACCTCCAAGTAATTTTAGCATGACCATGCGACAACTAAAGAATAAGTTGAACCATTGAAAACCATCGGGTACAGCTATACAAGACGGCATTGGGATCAGACCGAGTTATCGCACCAAACACCGCGAGACTACGGGACCGCCTGCCGGGTAAGCGCGTCGAGAGACGCGATCAATATCTCACTGCTGACACCGTATGCCTTAGCCTCTGTGATCTACGAGAGAGGTAAGAGTGCATTACCTACTGGTTAAACACTGATGGGCTTTATGGATTGACAATAACACCACCCAGCCGATACCAGCAACTGTGTATAACGGAGGTACGAACTTGCTAACACTCGATACCACTATAAGGAGCAGCTGAACGTACACTATCCTAGTGGTTGACCTAATTCTAACAGCTGCGATAAGGCAACCGTTAGAAATACGGATATTGGAACAGTGAAAGTATCCTGTAATACCAATCCAGGGCTCCACAGTTTTGAAATATCCAAGATGCTTGAACACTTGTAATGAAGTTATAAGTCTCCACCTCACTAACTGAATTAGTGGGGATCCCACTTTTACATCTGAACACCACAGGTGTGCATCGAGAGACTCTTGTTGTGTCAGTATCGTCTACAGTATTTTATATGGGGAAGGGACTATGTATGATTATTTTTTTGGTACATGTGTTTTATTAAATGTGTTTTAAGTTTTTTGCCAGCTGTTGAGTGCTCACCTTATTAGTTGTTGTTGAATTCGTTCTATTGTCTGCAGGAGGGTTGGTGTTCCTCCTATTAGGTTTGTAGCACCTATCTATTTCTCACCTAGGTGAGCCACCGCGAATCTATACTGTTTCACGATAGGAGTACTTCCCTGTGTAACTTTGTCAGCCAGTCTCATGCGTGAAACCTGCAGTTTGCTCAGGCCCTTTGAGGACGCCACCTTATTTGTCAGTCGCCAGGAGTATGGGATGAATGACATCATTCCACTGCTTCATGTCCTGAAACAGATGGTGGTAACAATGGCTGTTCAGGGGACTGGAAACGTGGCGCCTAGATCTCACGGTCATGTGAGCCATGTGGGGGCTGAACTGGAAGAGGAGGAGGGGGAGGAGGACGTTGGAGCACAGGCTATGTGTAGGGAAATGGGTGGTTTTTCTACTCGGCTGACAGGAGAGGAGGAGCAGGAGCAGCCAGAGGAGTTACAGGGCAATGAGGAAGACGAGATATAGGACCCAGACACACGGTGGCAGTATGCAGTGGAGTCCCTCTGAATCACTTGCACAAATGGCATGCTTACTTACTTGCGTAGTGACAAAAAAAAATCACTGAAATATCAGTATATATACGGGGACCGAATAACCAAGTAAATCACTGAATTATGAAATATACCCCTTTAAAACATAACTTTTACTATGTCTATTAAAATATTCCAGAAACAAACACAAGGGGGGGTGTTCAGTCAGCACTCCCTGTATACAGGTGCACGTAGCTATGGCGATTATACATACAAACAACAAATGAAACAGCACTCTGTAATCAGAGTTCTGCCCAAGATAAAAGCTATAAGAGGACATTGGTGTACTAATCCACCATATCGCATGCAAACAGTGGAGACATTAGTTTACATTTTGATCAAAAGGTAGTAAGCCCACTCACCCCTTCACGGTTGTCTCCTAGAGTGGGTACCAACGCTAAATCTGACCTGTTATGGGCCATGACAGCCACATAAAATCCTCCTAACGCTAAATATTACCTGTTATGGGCCATGACAGCTTTTATCTTGGGCAGAACTCTGGTTACAGAGTGCTGTTTCATTTGTTGTTTGTATGTATTAAAATATTCCACCTCTAAGTAATAATAATAAATCAAATATGTAGATGATTAATTATATCACCATAGGACCGATTAAGTATTATACTGTCGCCACTATGTAGCTACTCACGGTACTGCCGACCACAGCATAGTTAATCATTACAAGAAGGTCTTGCCAGTGGGACCAAGGTTGTCTTTGGGTCTCTCCTTGATGCTGGATGAGGCTGATTTATCTTGAATCCAGAGATGATGATCCAAAAAAATCAGCTTTTAGTCAGTGGGGGGAGCTATCCCTATACTCTATGCTCACCCTGCCTAAAAGCGGAGTGATCGCCCCGAAAGGGGTGGCCCCATTTATCGGTGGCTGTACCCTAATCTATATATCCATTCCTAACTAGATCCCCATATAAGAGAGCCGCCTTGATATCCACAGTCTCGCTAAGTGGATTTGGTAGGGAGCTGGAGATCACATTTAAATGTTCATATATGTTCCTCAACAGATATAGATATAGTGCTTCCCCCTCCACACCCTTTCATTGGACAACTCTGTGGTCTCCTCATGCTGCTTCCACCTCACCACTATGTCATAGACCTACTCCGTGGACTTCTCATGCTCTTCCCACCCTCCCCATTTCATGACTGGTCCACTATTTTGGCTTTCGGCCTGGATAACATCATCATTTATTTGACCCTTCTTCCCTTCTTCTGATCTGTTAGAAGGAAGAAAAAATGAGATGCACAATGGATCCTGCCTGTGTAGCAGCTGTAGGGCCTTTATGGTCCCATCAGAATTGGCCTATGATTTGGTAGCCAAAAGCTACCAAAAAAAGACATGTCGCCTCTGTTTTAGATCCACTCCTAGTTTTTTTTTTTTTTTTTTTTTTTATTAGCAATACTGATGGCTTATTGAGCAAATGCTAAACGAGTGAAGGTGAATGCTTCACAGACAGGATCAGTTTTTTGTGGGTTATTGGTGGGAAGGGCAAATTAATCAGTGACATCAACACAAACTTACTGCTGACACCCTCTCTACTATGTTGGGGGGCTCTACTTGCATACGCGTTAAATAGAACAGGTTCTGTAGACATCTATATGGAATCAGGTGGCAACAGTGTAAAAGGAGTGAGCTTCTTCTTGGCGCTAACATCGACCTGTAAGGCTCAGTTCATACTTGTTATTTGGTCAGTTTTGGCCCCCTGACTGCCCAAATAAGTGAAGTGTGGAGTGATTCTCTGAGAGCGATGCCTGTCATCTGCATGTCATACAGACTCAAAGTATTATTTCACTACCAAAGCAGACTCCCTATGCGTGTTACTGCAAGGCAAGGTGTTCTACACCACTATAAAGTGTCTTAGCAGCCTGGAAATAGCCTTTTTTGAATGTAATTCACTGCAAATTTTTTTGGGTTCGAACAGAATTTTTCCCAAAAAATTAGGTGAACCGGCAAATTTTTCAGAAATTCGCTCATCTCTAAATATAGATATAAGCCATACATTCATAGATTGAAATTAATTGAAATGCTCTATTAATAAAGGTAATATGCCTTCAGATTGCATGCAAACGGTTCACATATTTAGAAGGGTTGGCATTTTTTTTTATAGCACCTGCTCTTCTCAGCATGCTATTTTTGAATCACTCCATAATAACTGTGATAACGTTATATTGCGACTATTTTGGTTACATAATTTAAGCATTCTATAATCTTTTTGATAAACATTTAAAGGAGTATACTGGCTTCAGCAAATAATGGATATCTGCTGACATTTACTTGTAACTCTGGTCTCAGAGAACATATCCACAAGGCCCCATTGACCCAATGTACAGGGGGTCATTTACTAATCTGAAATATGCTACTGGCAACTTCTCCCGGCTCATGCCAGGTCTAAAATTGCGGGTGGGGAAGGATACAGGCAGGGCCGGGCCGACACAGAAGCTGGACTTGCAGGAAGTGCGCAGACAGTTTGCACTTCAAGTCAGTCGGCTCGGTACAGGAGACAAAAGCTCCTCCTCCTGTACCCGCGGAGGCGCCGACCATGCAGAGTTCGGCCACGCTACAGCAGGGGGAGGGGGAGAAGAAGGAGCATGACAACATGGAGGGGGGGGCAGAAAGAGCATGAAAAGATGGGGGAGAATGACGGGGCAGAATGAGCATGACAAGAAGAGGGGATTATGATAAGAGGGGGAGAGCATGACAAATTACTATGTGGGGGCACTGCTGTGTGGTTGAGGGGGGTGTGGGGGACATTACTGTGTGGGGGGCAGTGTGGCGGACATTATTGTGTGGGCGGCAGTGTGGCAGACATTACTGTGTGGGGGGCACTACAGTGTGGGGTGGCATTATACAAAAGCTCTGCAGATGCAACTCCCATGTATTGGGATCCCAAAATTTGGGTGGTCATTCACTAAATGAACCCTGTTATGGGGAGAATCTGTGGATGACACATATTTGTCATCCACAGACACCCCCTCCCCCACCCCCCCAAAACAGGGTTAATTGACCACCAATAAAAGAGGTGGGGGTCACATATGCTATTTCATAATGACAGCAGGGCCCGTGCAGTAACTGTATTCTACTACACCCCGCTCACTGGATATAATCTTATTAACTATATAACTGTAGTAAATCACTACAGTTATATAGTTAAGATTACATACAGTGTGTGTGGGAGTGTAGTAAAATACAGTCACTGCACCGCTAGAAAACAGTCACTGCACCGCACCGCTGCACTGCACGGGCCCCGCTGGCGCTGTCATCAAAAAAGCAGAAAGAACCCCACAGCCTCACCCCTTGTATTGGGGGTCATTCCTACACGGACCCTGTTATGGGGAGGGGGGATCTGTGGATGACACATATGTGTCATCCACAGATTCCCCAATAACAGTGTCATCCACAAGTTGGAGGGGGCGCACTTGGGCAGCTCAGCCTCTGTTGGTGGTGGACCTTGTCCCAGCCCTGGAGACAGGACAGCAGGTCTGTCTTATTCATCATTGTCTACTCTTGTTTTAGGCGTAGAAAATGGTTTAAATGTAAGACAGCTCAAAAGCTGTCTTACATTCAGAACTGGCGCAGGATCTGCCAAAGTTATGGAGAGGCCTGCGAATCTTCATAACTTTGGCGGATCCACCGCCAGCTATGGGCCCTTATTAAGAGTATTAAGTCTTAAAAAATGTGCCCCTAGTTCTCTATATTATTGCACTGTGAAGGGTTACCTTGAATTGTGATTTATGTCGTTGTTTACACTTATAGGTCATGATTTATCATGCCTTGACTCCAGAATTCTGGCATCAAAAAGTCGCAAAATAGGGCTTTTGCGACTTTTTTACTATCACTTGCACAAAGTGCGCATACATTTGCAAATTTTTACACTCGCTTGGGCAAAATTTTGCAACCTTTTGCATTTTTACACCACTCACTGCAGTTTTATAATATGGGTAGAAAAATGGGTGTGGTTAGCTATGTTAATGAGCTTGAATCATACATATTCCAAGCACTGTAGTATAGTCCTTGAAACCAAAAGATACTTACCTGCTCCCCACCGCTCTGGTCCTCCACACTGCCTTGCTGCCTCCATCTTCCTGTCCCTAAACTTGTCCCTAAACTGTTTACACCTGGCAGTGCATGAACATAGTCACAAATATACCTCTCCAGCCAATGACTGGCTTCAGCAGTGATGTGGCCACAAGCAGCATGTCGATGTTGAAGCTAATTACTGACTGGGGCAGTGTATGTGACTAGAGATGAGCGAATCAAAGTTGACAAGTGGAATTTGATCACACCGAAGCCAAATTTCCTTACGCTTCGTGGTAACGAATTGCATTTTTTTCTAAAATGGCTGCTGCACGTGTTAGGACATAAAGCAAATAACTCTGGGAACGAGGAATCACCCACAATGCCATGCATGCAGCCAATCAGCAGCCAGCCAGCCCTGGGATGTCACAACCCTATAAATAGCCTCAGCCATCTTGGATTCTGCCATTTTGCAGTGTACTTAGTGCAGGGAGAGACGTCAGCAGGCCCTTGGGACAGTGATAGGAAAGACTTCATTGTGGTGAAAAAACGAGTTACAAGTTCAGGGAAAGATTATTCATAGTGTAGGGAAAGGATAGGGAGGCATCATCTACACTATAAAAGGAGAACAGGGTGCAACAGGAGATTTTACAGTCTGGGTAATAGGAGCGATTCTATTACACCTTGCTGCACTAATTGGGGATCAAAATTGCAGTTATACTGCTGCATTTAGGTTGTTTGCACTACATTACATCAGAAATTCCAGCAAACCTTGCTTGTTATTGGGGTGCAAGTTCTGTGTGATACAGCCATTTACAGGGTGTATTAATAGGAAATATACGTACGTCCTATTAGCCGTTCTGCGTTGATTTTACATTGTTTAACTTTTTTTTGGAGGCTGTATTGATGGGGGAAAAAAGGAAAAAATATCTCATAATTGCCGTTCAGCTATGAAGTTACATTGTACTACGGCCATTTACTTGGTGTATTAATAGAAAAGATACGTACGTCCTATTAGCCGTTCTGCTGTGAATTTTGATTGTTATACTTTTTTGGGGGGTTTATTAACGGCAAAAAGAATTCGTCTTAATTGCAGTTCTGAGGTGAGGTTACATTGTACTACAGTTATTTACAGGGTGTTTTAATAGGAAATATACCTCCGTCCTAGTAGCCGTTCCGTGGTGAATTTTGATTGTTTTTAGTTTTTTTTTTTTTTAATAGGAACAAAAAAAGGAAAAAATATAATTCATAATTGCCGTTCAGCAGTGAAGTTTAATTGAACTACAGCCATTTACGGGATGTAATAATAGGAAAGATATGTATGTCCTATTAGTCTTTCTGTGTTGATTTTACATTGTTTACTTTTTTTGGGGGGTGTATTACTAGGGGAAAAAATGTTTGTCATTGCCATTTAGCGGTAAAGTTACACTGTACTACAGCCATTTACAGGGTGTATTAATAGGAAAGATATGTAGGTCCAATTAGCCGTTCTGCTGTGAGTTTCGGTTGTTTTACTTTTTTGGGGGGTTTATTAATAGTAAAAATAATACGTCTTAATTGCCGCACTGCAGTGAAGTTACATTGTACTACATTTATTATTTACGGGGTGTTTTAATAGGAAATATTTTTATGAAATTTTTTTGGGCATACAGCCTGTTTTGTGCAAATTGAGTTTCTTCTTACAATTAATTTAGTTTATTTATTTTACAGTATGTCAGACAGACAAGTGACAGGCCCTTCAAAAATAACAGGCAGTGGCCAAACTGTTTCTGTCGCAGGCATAAGTAGCATCAGAAGAAAGTGGGGGTGGCAGCAGGAGTTGCAGCGAGAGGCCTGAGCTCCCAGTGTCATCTAGCGGTCGTGTCTTGACCAGCAACCCAGCTGTGCTTGAATGGTTCACTCAGTCTTCGACTTTATCGCAAGTGACATTAGACACCCCCAGCCAAGAGTTGATGGGAGCCTCTGACGCGACGCTTATTTAGCATGGCCCGGAAGCAGGCCCTGTGTCCCCAACTGTCCTCAAACTGCCTCTGTCATTGTCTGTTCCCTCAGAGTGAGAAGTATTATATGCCTTGGGCTCAGCTACACTTTTCGAGGAGACATCCTCCGCTTCATCCGGCATGAGGGCAACTGGTGATGATGAGTGTCGTTTGGGAGCAGGTGTTGCAAACGGTCAGGCTCCTGGCCCTGAGATCGTTGAGGGGGACATCAGTGACAAGCAAAAAGTAGCGGACAATGATGATGTAGCCAATTGCACTTGTGAGATGGGTAAATAAGGGGCTTCATCATCATCATCATTATGAGGAGAAGCAGGTGGCAGCTTGTGCGTGAGGCAGCAGCTGAGCCAGCAGGGTTGTTGTGTGGTCGTGAGTCAGCGGGGTGGCAGCAGTGGGAGGTCGGGAGCCAAATGTGCGCGGGGTAGACCACCCGCTTCGCAGGAACCTACCTGCACGGAAATTAACAGTGCAGGGATTCACAGAGGCAGCGGTAGCAGGCAGTCAGCACGGAGTGTTGGGGGGAAAAATATCATACTTGGCGGTGTGGCAATTTTTTGTTAGGCCGCCGGAGGAGGTGAACATGGCGATTTGCAGAATTTCTGGGCAGAAGGTGAAGCGTGGCCAGGGTGCCAATGTTGGCACCACCGTCCTGTGTCAGCACATGCAGTGTCACCATAAAGAGGTCTGGGAGAACCGTGGCTCCGGTGTGGTGGTCCAGCCTGCTGCAGCAACCGCTGCATCACTCAGTGGCACGCACCCAATTTCATGCAGTCAAGGCTCCACCACCTCAGCCGAAGGAAGCTGTCTGTCCTTCCCATGATTTGCTGGTCCTGATGCTCCTGCTCCTCGTTCTCCAACTCCTCGTCAGTTATTCCATCAGCAATCAATCACTGAAACGATTGCCAAGAGACAACAGTATGCGTGCATGCATCCAATGGCTCAGAAGCTGAATTGGTTCTGCAGTCCTTCCCCTTCCAAGTGGTGCACTCTGCACCTTTCAGAGAAATGATTGCTTGTGCCGAGCCGAGGTGGAGAGTCCCAAGACGTCATTTCTTTGTGAAAAAGGCAGTACCAGCCCCGAACACATCTGTAGATCAGAAGGTGGGTCAGTCCTTGAGCCTGTCGGTGTGTGCCAAAGTGCACGTCAGCGCCGACGTGTGGAGCTGTAACTACGGTCAAGGGCAATATATGTCCTTTACGGCCCACTGGGTAAATGTGGTTTCTGCCCAGCCACACTAGCAACTTTCCCATGTGACGCTGCTTCCGCCTCAACGTTCTTACGTCATTAGTCCTGTGACAATGTCCGCCTCTGCCTCCTGATATTTCACCGTGTCCTTAGCCTCCACTGCAGGGACAATTCACAGTGCTCCTCCAGCATACCACATGTGCAGGCCACGGAGGTGTCACGCTGTTCTGCACCTAGTTTGCCTGGGTGAATGGAGTCACACAGGTGAGGAACTGCTCTGTGTCCTTCATCAAGAAATCGAATCCTGGTTTTCTCTTTGACAACTCAAAATCTGAACCATTGTGACTGACAACAGGTGTTGGTGCTGCATCAAGGAGGGCTGAGCCATGTGCCCTGCATGGCGCATGTGTTCAATCGGATTGTTAAGCGGTTCCTAAAGTCTTCACACCATCTGCAAGACATCCTGGAAATGGTCAGAAAACTTTGCATGCACTTGAGCCACTCGTACACCGCAAAGCACACATTCCTTGAGCTGCAGCAGCAGAACGGCATCCCCCAACATAGGCTGATATGTGACATTTCCACCCGTTGGAGTTCCACTGTTCATATGTTGGACTAATTATATGAACAGAGAGAGGCCATAAACGATTTATTGATGATACAGGGCGACAGAGGTACTCCTCTGTGTAACTTCGATGTTAGCCAGTGGCAGCTCATGCGTGACACCTGCCATTTGTTTGGGCTTCTTTGAGGAGTCCACTTTATTTGGCAGTCGCCATGACTATGGGATTAACAACATCATTGCACTGATTCATGTCTTGGAACAGATGCTGCTAAATCTGTCTGGGCAGGAGACGTGGTGACTACAGCTTACGGCCACATGAGCCCTGTGGGGGCTGAACTAGAGGAGGAGGAGCACATTCGAGCACAAGCAATGCGTAGATAAATGGGTGGTTTTTCTACACAGGTGAGCAGAGAGGAGGAGCAGGAGCAACCGGAGGAGCTACAGGGCGATGAGGAAGACGAGGCAGATGACCCACCAGACACACCGTGGCAGTATACAGTGGAGATGGAGGCAGGGAGTCCCACTGAGTCACTTGCGCAAATGGCCTGATGCATGCTCAGTTGCTTGCGTAGTGACAGCCGAATTGTCACCATTCAGCAGAGGGATGACTACTGGCTCTCCACCATGTTAGACCCTCGCTACCGGTCCAAAATGGGGTCAAGGAGGCAGAGTTACCCCAAGGAGAACTCGCATGTCTACCCAAAATGTGTAGAAACTGACCTTTGTGAAGATGAATCCGGCATGGATCAGCCAGGATTTTCAAACACCAGTGCCTGATGCATCAGACTAGATCCTCCATGGTGCCACACCTAAACTTTGTAAAAAAAGACCTGTTACTACTGCTTCAGCTACTATTCTGATGCTGCCATCTGCCTAATGCTACACCTGCTACCAGGTGCACCTACTGCCACCCACCATCTTCAGCTGGTACTGATATTGCCCTCTACCTCCCCGCTCTGTCACTGGGCCACTATGTGGTCTCCTCATGCTGCCACCTCACCACTCTGTGGTCTCCTCATGCTGCTACCAACTCACCACTATGTCACTGGGCCACTCTGTGGTCTCCTTATGCTGCTGCCACCTCACTAATCTGTCATTGGGCCACTCTGTGGACTTCTCATGCTATTTCCACTCTCTTCACTCCATGACTGGGCCACTATTTTGCTTTTTTGGCCTGGTTAACATCATTGTTTATTTGACCCTTCTTCTGTTCTGTCAGAAGGAAGGAAAAATGAGACTCACAACAGATCCTGTTTATGCAGCAGCTGTAAGGCCTGTATAAAATGGGCCCTATTTTGCATCCGAATTGGCTATATGATTTGGTAGCCAAAAGAAGGAGTGGGTACAAAACACAGGAGACATGCAAAGATTCCATTCAAGTGTCATCTCTGTTTTGGATCCACTCCTGTTTTTTTTTTTTTTTTTTTTTTTTTGCTCAAGCAATGCTGATGGATTACTGACCAAATGCTCAACAGACAGGATTAGTTTTTTGGGGGTTATTGTTCTGACTGCTCAGAGAAAGTGAAAAATAATCAGTGACGTCAACACAAACGTACTGCTGACACCCTCTCCACTCTGTTAGGGGGGCTCTACCTGTATAAGTGTTTTATAGAACAGGTTCTGTAGAAATCTATGAGGAATTAGTTGACGATGGTGTAAAAAGAGTGCGCTCTTTCACGCTATAGTAGGATCTTGGGCCTCTGCACGGTTCTTTATACCTGGCTCTAAAATTGACCTGAAAGGCTGAGTTCACACTTGAGTTATTTGGTCAGTTTTGGCCCCATAACTGCCCAAATCAGTGAAGTGTGCAGTGATTCTAAGAGAGATGCCTGTCATCTGCGTGTCCTAGTGACTCACAGCCAGTGGCATACATAGAGAGGGCCCCATAGCAAGGATCTAACCAGGCCCCCCACACAGGACAGAAGGGTTTCTGCCTAAACCCCTTTAAATGACCCTTGGGCCATTTTTCCACTGCCTCATTTGCTAAAAGTTGTTCCTTTAGAGGGTGGAATCCTGACCAGGTTTTTACCTCTAGTAGAAGAGGAGATAATCCCAACTAAGATTGCACCCCCTCTTGCCCTGGGCCCCATAGAAGTTGCATGGTTTGCTGCTATGGTAGTTACGACCCTGCTCACAGTATTGTTTCACTACCACAGCAGACTCCCTATGCGCGTTTCTGCAAGGCACAGTGTTCTACACCACTTTACAGGCTCACTGCAGCCAGAAAAAAAGCTTTTTTTTAAGGCAATTTTCCATGAATACATTCGGATAGAATCAAATTTAGAAAAATTTGGTGAACCCAAAACGAATTTTGGAGAAATTCGCTCATCTCTATATGTGACCATGCCCATGCAGTGCTAGGTGTAACCAGTGCAGGGAGCGGAAGATGGAGGTAGTGGGGCCAGTGCGGAGGTACGGAGCGGCGTGGAGTAGGTAAGTATGAATCTTTTATTTCCATAGCGTCACCACGACGGCATGACAAGGAGATTGACCCCTGACCTCTGTAGGGGCAGGAACAAAGAAAAGTTTAAAAGGCTCCTCCCACCACCTATGCACCAGTGTTTCCTGTCCCTACACAGGGCAGGACGGAGAAAAGATCTCCTTGTTTGCTGAGGGGATGAAGACTATGGATTTCCCCCCTACTCTCCCGCGGTTTGGTCCAAGGCTGAGTAGGGGGAAGCAGGGAATACTCGCTCGGGCCTGTCCTGAGCCTGCTCCCGGGGCACCGCTATTACCTCCCCCTTTTTCCCCATATCGGGGAGGTATTGCCCAGTGCCCTCATGCGCTATAAAAATTTTCATTCATCCCGGTCCTCCCGCGTGACATACCAGCTGAATGTAGAAGGCGTTCCTGTGATCCGACGCCAGACGCTGGGGCTGCTCTTTGGTGCTTACTTCCGGTCTCCGCGTGACGCAAACCGGAAGTAGTTCGGCGAATACCGGCCAGCGCGATTATGCGTAGAGACCCGCTTCACGCCTCTCCGATCTCCGGCGTGACTTTACCGGAAGGGGATGGCTAAGGTAAGGCGGGGAATCCGCTTATCTAAGACCTGTATGTAGTCAGTTATGGCCCCACATCGTTTGGGTAAGCAACTATGTCGGGTCAGGAGCAGTCCCTGGTTCGCACACCAGTTGCTCAAACCGTAAGTCTCTTTTGGTAAGGAGGATCCATGCCTTTTAAACTTGTGATATCTTCTGGGAGTCTGTCCTGATTCTCTCCCTTTGTTTCCTTTACCAGAATATTAAAGAACCTCAAAAGAAGGTTAAAAAATCGGCTAAGTGTATAGCCTGTTATACCAGACTCCCGGAAGATTATTCAAAAAAAAAACTATGTAAAACCTGTATAACTAATGTAATCTGTGAGGAACAGCTATCTTTAATGGATGAGTTCAGGGATATGATGAGGGAAGAAATCGTGTCCTCCATGTCCGTTTTCCATGCAAAAAGATTCGCAAGAAGAACCTCCCTCTAAACGTCAAAAAACTAGTGTCGTCACTTTGTCAGAATCAGATGGTTTTGTGGACGATGCTTCCTCCTCAAAAATTTTTGATGAAGATGATATCTCATCAGAAATAACCGACTCAGAAATTTCAAAGAGATTTCTTTTTTCCTCTGAGGATATGGCAGAATTGCTCAAAGCGGTTAGGGCAACGATGGAAGTTGAGGAGATCCAGAAACCTCAGTCAGTCCAGGAGGAAATGTTCGGTGGTCTCCGTGTCAAAAGATCCAGGGTGTTTCCAATCAATGAGAATATACGTGATATGGTATTGGAAGAATGGGCCGAACCTGAAAAAAGATTAGGAATATCAAAATCTTACTTAAACCGTTTAGTCTTTGATTCAGAAGAATCCAAGATCTTTGACACAGTCCCAAAAATTAATGCTCAGGTAGCGAAGGTTAACAAAAAAACCTCGCTCCCATTTGAAGATACCTCACAATTAAAAGACCCCCTAGACAGGAAAGCCGATGGCCTACTCCGTAGATCATGGGAGGCTGCTATGTATATTTTTAAATCTAATATAGCTGCCACATCAGTGGCCAGATCAATGTTCAGATGGCTCATAGAATTAGAAAGCCGCTTATCTAACAACTCCTCTACAGAAGAATTAATGGAATCCCTCCCATTACTTAAGTCCGCTACAGCCTTTCTAGCCGACGCTTCAGCGGAATCAGTCCGGTTTGCTGCAAAAGATTCAGGGTTTTCGAAAGCCAGGAGGGCCCTTTGGGTTAAATGCTGGGGAGGTGATAAGTTGTCCAAATCAAAGCTTTGCTCTATTCCCTTCTCGGGAGAAAATGTATTTGGGCCCGAACTCGAGAAAATTCTGGAAAAGGCCTCAGATAGGAAGAAGAATTTTCCGTTAGAAAGACCCTTTAAAAGGAAGTATCCTTTTCGTGGCTACTCTAGCCAGGACAGATCTTACAGAGGGAAAGGGAAGTCAGGCCGCTGGAGTTTCCAGAAAGGGGGTAGAGACAAAGGTTTTCTCTCCTCCTCCCAAAAATCCTCCGATAAGCAATAATTTCAAAGTGGGAGGCAGACTGAAAATTTTTCGGACCTCTTGGGAAGATATTAACCCTAACCAATGGGCCCGAGATATCATTAGTGAAGGATATAGAATTCAGTTTGCCTCTCCTCCCCTTTCCCGTTATATACTTTCAAAATTTTCTCATCCGAATTTCATGGTTCCAGTCTGGCAGGAGATCTTGGAGCTCCGGAAGAAAGGGGCGATTTCTCGGGTTCCTTCCCAGGAGGAAGGGGAAGGTTTCTATTCAAATCTCTTTTTAGTCAAAAAGAAGGACGGTCCTTATAGAGTTATTATTAATCTAAAACTCCTGAACAAATTCGTTTCATATAAGAAATTTCGTATGGAAACCTTAAAATCTATCATTCCCCTCCTCCAGGCAAATACCCTGATGTGTACTATCGATCTTTCTGACGCCTATTATCATGTTCCCATCCACCCGGAGTCTCAAAGATTTCTCAGTTTCGCCATAAGGGATCCATCAGGTAAAATCAATCACTTCCAATTTATTTGTTTACCCTTTGGAATATCTTCCGCCCTGAAAATCTTCACCAAGCTAGTGATTGAGATGGTTAGTTATCTAAGACAGTTTAATCTTAAGATTTTTCCTTACCTGGATGACTTCCTTATTGCTAATACAGATGAGGAAGATCTCCAGAGAGATATAAAATTCTTTCTTGAAACTCTAAAAAAATTGGGTTGGATAGTCAACTTTAAAAAATCCAACCTTATTCCATCTAATCAGATCAACTTCTTAGGAATGACCCTAGATTCCCAGTCCAAAATCACCTCCTTACCAACCTATAAAGTCCAGGATCTGATTAGAAAAGTGAAATTTTTTTCTTCTAGGGGATCGTGCACAATCAGGGAAGCGATGAGTCTTTTAGGTACCTTAACTTCCTGTATGCCAGGGGTTCAATGGACCCAGCTACACACAAGAAACTTCCAGTCATGGGTCCTATCAAAATGGGACAGAAAACAGACGTCGTTAGACTCCCGACTTCAGATCCCCACAGCTATAAAATCAACCCTTCAATGGTGGACATACGAAAGGAACCTTACCAAGGGTGTTCCATGGGAAAGACTGCCTCTGATACACTTAACTACAGACGCAAGTCAGACAGGTTGGGGGGCAAGAATCGGCTCCCAATTCTGGCAGGGAACATGGTCCCAGTCAATGAGTCTAAGTTCATCAAACTTCAGAGAACTTTCAGCAATTTGGGAGACCCTACAAGCAGCAGAGGATGTCCTAAAAAACCATCATATCCATGTACTATCAGACAACACCACAGCAGTAGCCTACCTAAACCACCAAGGAGGCACAAGATCTCGGGACCTGTTGATGCTATCATTAAAAATCTTCTCCTGGGCGGAAGAGAACCTAAAATCCATTTCAGCAATTCACCTGAAGGGAACCTTGAACAGGGAGGCAGACTTCCTGAGCAGGAAAAAAATAGACCACACCGAATGGTCTCTAAACCCGGAAGTATACCAAATTTTGACAAAAAAATGGGGGCTTCCCATCATGGATCTCTTCGCCACACGGGAGAATTCAAAAACCCCAGTATTTTGCTCCCTCAACCCCAGGGACAACCCCTGGAGTGTGGACGCTTTTTCCATAATATGGAACCAAGGCCTTTATTACGCCTATCCACCTCTTCCCTTAATATCAAAGGTGATCCAAAAAGTAATACAAGATCAGACAGAGATTATCCTAATAGCGCCATTTTGGCCAAAAAAGAGCTGGTTCCCGATCCTAAAAAATCTGTCCAGATCGGACCCTTGGGCCCTTCCGAAGAGGAGAGACCTTCTACTTCAAGGTCCGATCCTTCACCAGGATCCAGACTTCCTGAACCTGCATGCCTGGATCCTGAGACCCAAATTCTGAAAAAACAAGGGTTGTCAGATAAGGTAATAAATACCCTCAAGGCCTCTAGAAAGAAGGTGACATACTCAATCTATCTTAAGATCTGAGAAAGATATTGCTCCTGGTCAGGAGCTGACTATCCAAACATGTCAAGACCAAACATCCAATCCATCCTCGATTTCTTGCAAAGGGTTTCGAGCTGGGCCTGAGACCTTCCACACTTAGGGTACAGGTTTCAGCATTAAGTTGTTTTTTCGATACAGACCTGGCTAACCACAGATGGATTCGCAGGTTTATAAAAGCAGTGTCCCGTCTCAGACCTACATTGAGCTCTCGCTCTCCATCCTGGGACTTAAATACAGTTCTGAACGGTTTAACTCTTGCACCCTTTGAACCAATAGGGGTAGCCCCATCAAGACCAAATCCTTACACTGCTTTTTTAATCACGATCACTTCAGCCAGAAGGATTAGCGAAATACAAGCCCTTTCCATCAGAGAAACTTACTTAAAGATACTGGAGGATAAAATAATTCTTAAACTAGATCCGGCTTTTTTACCAAAGGTCGTATCTGACTATCATAGAAATCAGGAAATTATACTTCCATCCTTCTGTAATCATCCTTCAAATGCCAGGGAATCTTCTTTCCATACACTGGATGTGAGACGTTCAGTTCTTGACTACTTGGAAGCTACAAGTTCCTTCAGGAAGTCTGACTCCTTATTTGTCCAGTTTGGGGAACGTAATAAAGGCCACAAAGTTTCAAAGTCCTCTATCGCCAGATGGATTAAAGACGCTATCTCTGTCTGCTACAAGATCCAAGATCTCACTAGTCCCCAGAACCTTAATGCCCATTCTACCAGAGCAGTTTCCTCAACTCAAGCAGAACGTGCAGGAACTTCCTTGGATGAGATTTGCAAAGCGGCCTCGTGGTCTAGTCCGCATACATTCATAAAGCACTACAGGCTTGATCTTCAGAAAAGTTCTGACCTAAAATTCGGACGCAGCGTGCTTCAGGCTGTAGTCCCCCCTATACAATCTATTATTTTGTATATCTCCTTGTCATGCCGTCGTGTTGACGCTTTGGAAAACCGGAATTAGACTTACCGGTAATCCTTTTTCCATGAGCTCACCACGACGGCATGGGTTTTTTCCCACCCTGTTTTTTTCTCTCCTCTACTCCTTACTTACCTTATTAATTAGTAATCCACCATCTTTCTCTGTATATTTTGGAATCACTGGTGCATAGGTGGTGGGAGGAGCCTTTTAAACTTTTCTCTGTTCCTGCCCCTACAGAGGTCAGGGGTCAATCTCCTTGTCATGCCGTCGTGGTGAGCTCATGCAAAAAGGATTACCGGTAAGTCTAATTCCGGTTTTCAGGGGGGAATGCTGCAGAATTTTGTTAAGATAATTTTCACTGGGAAAACCGAGAAAAGTGGCCACCTTTCCTTCCATTCTGTCTCCTATTCATAAATCAGCGCTTTCCTTCACTGCAGAGAATGGCGCTCTCTGGTTATTACTACCTCCTGCCAATCTGGTTACTGGTGCTATGCAATAAACAGTAAGCACCCTCAATAGGGTGATAAATGGCAATTTACATTTTTTATTTTTATAATTGGTTTGTTACTTATATTTTTTTAATATATTTTTTCCACATAATATGTCTCCTATAGGATCTTATAATACATAGAAATAGTACAATCATTATGAACCTATAGGCATAGTGCCATGGCAGGCATGGGGGCTTTGTTAGGTCCCTGACTCCTATGGCAGACCATCATGCTCCCTAAAAATTATTTGTAGGGTTCCTATGGGGTGACAGAGGAAGTCCCCTCTCTCTGTCAAAGCAGCTAGGTGCCATGGTCACTATTAACCATGGCATTTATGGTTTAAAATGGCCAGAATAAGTTTTATCTCTAATTGTGCCCATGACAGCGGGATGTCGTATTATGATTGGCATCTGCTGATGAAGGTGCAGGCACAAGTCTTGTGAATATATTAATGTTGCCTGAAAGATAAACTATGTGTGGCTCTAGCACTTCCTGATTTAGGTGTCACAGTCCCTCCCGTGGCAGAGGTTAGAAGATCTGAGAGACTGGCTGCACGTGAGGTTATCTGACAGCTTCTCTGTTTTCACGTGTTGCAGTGGTGGTGTTGGTAATGACCACACCTCCTGTGTCAGGTGTAGCTTGTGGTCATTACTGCTCCTCTATTTAGTCTGGACTCACACTTCATACCATGCGGTTGATATTCTCTGCCTGGAGTTGGAAGAGCTGGTGTGTTGTCTTCTTCTGAGTCCTGCTCATTCATTTTCTACAGAAGATAAGTTTTCTTCCCTTTTGTATTTTTGTTCCCATTTGCTCGTTGTTTACTAGGCCTCAGGGAGCCGTTGGTTCGTTTATCTGGGAAGGAACCAGTAGTCTCAGACCCTGTCACTACTCCTAGGGATATTCAGGGTTACCAGGGCCTAGGTTTACGGTGTATGAATAATCCCACCTTCGGGGTCTATTCATACTGACAGGAGTCAGGGCTAGGTTTAGGGTTTCCATAGGTGGTGACCGTTTCCCTTTCTCTAGCCTTGAGGCCTGGTTCCTTTTTTTTTCTTTCTATTGTCATTCTGGTGCTCCTCTCCTCCCCTTACATTGTGACATTAAGCTTATATTACACCTGCAGATAATCGCTAACGAGCGTTAATATGAACTCATTAGCGATGATCTGGCAGTGTAATACTGCCGCCGCTTACCTGATGAATGAGCAAACGTAATTAAAATATTTTAGCAGACTTAAAAATCCAAGTTTGTCAGCTGCAGATCATGCTGTGTAATAAGCACTTTGCCGCCAGCAAAAGGTGATTCAGTATGGGGATGAGCGATGGCATTAGCGATCACTCGTCCCCAGACTGAGGAGGAGATCGCTGTATGTAATAGCGAGCAGGCGACTGCTGGGAAGGAATGCTTCCCTACTAACAATCACATGTAGAATCTGCAGATCTAATATAAGGCTGAGTTCATACTTCACTTATTTGGTCACTTATTTCAATCAGTTATTGTGAGCCAAAACCAGGTGTGGGTCAAAAACACTGAAAAGATGCAAATCAAATAATTATATCTTATCTCTGAGTAGGCTTCACTTCTGGTTTTGGTTCAGAATAACTGACCAAATAACTGGTGTGTGAACTCAGCCTAAGCTTTACTCTTTTTTTTGGTAGTAAACCATTCAGAGACGACACCCTCGAGAGAGTGAGAGATTGTTTGCAAAATCCTTATCAATATAATCCCTTTTATGTATAGCAAGTATGTCCTCAAAGCAGCTGACCTGCCATTGTGAAAAAAGAATAATCCCTCAAAAAAGAGACCCTTTGAACATATGCATCTACCATATATTATATGCTTATGGCAGAAAATGGAGTAGACAGTAAGCAAAGCAACCTTGTGTGTTCTGTGAAGGGGAAAAAATATTTAATATGTACAAAATGCATCAATACACACTGACTACAGTTCAGCCTCAATGTACAATATAGAGGAACTACAAAAAATTTCACTTCCTTTTTTTATGTATTTTGCTGCTTTATTTGTACATATAGTACATACAGTATAACAAAACAAAGGTAGTGCTATCATTGATATGTCCTTCATATTAATACTGAACCTAAAACCTTTAATTTACCGGGGGTAGAGGGGGGGGTGGCCGTGTATCTTATAAAGCGAGTACTAGTGAGCGCTTCAACTATGGAAGTGCTCACTAGTATGCATTAGGTGCCGGGAGAGGGGAGTTAAACGCTGCGAGTAGTGATGGACGAACAATGGTCGGGAAGGTGCGTGAATGCGACCACACGTTCGCGATCAAATGTTCGCGAACCCGCGCGTTCGCGGCAGGCCCCATTGACTTTAATGGCGGGCGAACCTGAAAAACCTTCAGGTCATATTTGCAGCCACCAAATACTTACTAGAAGTGCACAAATAGTCCCACAACATGGACAATGACATACCAGAGGTGAATCATTGGCAAAAATTCCCACAAAAAATATTTTAATCAGGAGCCATTTTTATGCGTTTTAAAGGGAAACTCTCAAAAATACGCCATGCTGGAGCCTAGAAAAAAATTATTTTAGGCCACAGGAGTACAGGCCCAAAAAATAGGCATTCATCTGACAGAAAAGAACTTGTGAAAATGTGGCTGGAGGTACATTAGGCGGTCACTGGATAAATATTTTACTGTAGGACGCTGGAGTATAGGCCCCAAAAATTAGGCATTCACCTGACAGAAAAGAGCTTGTGATTATATGGCTGGAGGCAGGGCTGGTGCCAGGTTCATGTGAGCCCTTGGGCGATAAATCCCAGTGGGCCCCTTGAGGCATTTTTGTATATTTACACGTCCATCTGTGGCTTCCACACGGTATAATGACCACCAGTGGCCCCTATACAGTATAATGACCACTAGTGGCCCTTCACACAGTATAATGACCCACCAATGCCCCCAAATACAGTATAATGACCCCCAGTGGCCCCACACACAGTTTAATGACCCATAGTGGCTCTCCATTCAGAATAATGACCCCCAGTGGCCCCCACACTGGAGTACAGGCCTGAAAAATTTGGCATTAACCTAACAGAAAAGAACTTGGTGTGATGATTTGGCTGGCGGTACATTGGGCGGTCACTGGCTAAAATTTTTACTGTAGGCCACTGGAGTACAGGCCCCAAAAATTAGGCATACACCTGACAGAAAAGAATGTGTTGTGATTATATGGCTGGAGGTACATTTGGCGGTCACTAGATAAAAATCTTACTGTAGGCCAGTACAGGCCCCAAAAATTAGGCATTCACCTGACACCTGGGTGGTGGCGGATATGTGTGGGCTGGCATGAGAAAATTAAATTACACGTGGTCGTCACAGGTGTTTAATTCCTCTGAGATCCATGCCTCATTCATTTTTAGAAATGTGAGGTAGTCCACACTGTCGTGAGCTTGGCGAGTGCGCTTATCGGTCACGATCTCCCCCTGCTGCGCTGAACATCCTTTTGGACAGGATACTTGACGAGGGGCATGCCAAGAGTTCCATGGCAAATTGTGCCAGCTCTGGCCACAGGTCTGCACACCCAGTAGTCCAGAAGTTCCTTACTTCTCAGTGCCTCCACATCGACCATTAACCCGATGTAGTCGGACACCTGTCGGTCTATGAGTTCCCTGAGGCTGGATCCGGAGGGAGGCTGTCGATGGGTTGGCTGCAAGAAATATCTCATATCCTAAAAGACCAACACATCTTCAAACTGCCCTCTTCTTCCCTCTTCTTGCAAGTGCGGTAGGATTTGTACCCGCACCTGTTTCGCTGTGGGTGGAAATTCCTCTGCCAGCGCCCGCAACAGCAGAATACAGCATCTCTCACAACAAGGCCTGGAAATGCTGCATTCTGCCAGCCCTCTGTGATGCTGGTAATATGTCCGCCATTTTGTGTTTGTACCGGGGGTCTAAGTACTTGCCACCCAGTACTGGTCCTTGCCCTTTATGCTTTTTATACGGAGGTCCCTCTTCAAACACTGGAGCATGAAGGCCATAATTTGCACTAAATTGGAAGCAGTGGAGCGCCCTGACTTATGCTCATCGCCCAGGAGAATGTCGTCCTCGGTCTCCTCCGCCCGGCTACAGACAACACCAGGGATCTCCAAAAAGTTTAAAGTCCCCCTCAAAGCCTGCTCTTCTTGCTCCTCCTCCTCCCCCCAGCCACCATCCTCCTCTGACTACTCTTCAGACTCCTGCTGACATCGCAGATGAAGTAGCCCCCCCCCCCCAGAAATTCATTCAGCATTTTCTCATCTTTCCAGCTCCCGCTCCTCGACGGCTTGATCAATGACACGACGCAATGCATGCTCCAGAAAGAAGGCGTAAGGTACGATGTCACTGATGGCACCCTGGCTGCGACTGACCAGTTTGGTTATCTTATTAAATGGCCGCAGAAGTCTGCATGCATCGCGCATCTACTGGAGTGGTGAAAATAAACCAAGCTCTCCAAAACCTGTCCTGCTGCAGAGTTTGTACAGGTAGTTGTTAACAGCATGTTGCTGCTGGAGCGGCCTATCAAGCATATACAAGGTGGAGTTCCAGCTCGTCGTGCTGTCCCAAATCAGATGTCTGATGAGCAAGTGGTGTCGCCGCTAAGCGTCAGCAAGGCGAGCCATGACCGTGTAAGATCTTCTAAAATGGCCAGAGATTTTCCTGGCCTGCCTCAAGATGTCCTGGACCTTGGGGTATTTGGCAACGAATCGCTGCACGACTAAGTTCAGGACATGTGCCATACATGGCACGTGTGTCATTCTGTCATGTTTCAGTGCGCTTAGCAGATTGGCACCATTATCGCACATCACTTTACCAACTATCAAATTGAGCGGGGTTAGCTACTGATCGGCCTCTGACCGCAGAGCTGAAAGCGGTGCAGGACCGGTGTGGCTCTTGGCTTCCAGGCACAACAGCCGCAGCACAGCATGGCAACGTCTCACCTGGGACGTCGAATAGGTTCTGGGGAGCTTGGGGGCGCAGCGGAAGCGGCAATAGCAGTGGAAAAAGAGGCGTCGGCCAAGGAGGAGACGGAGGATGGAGTAGTAGGAGGAGAAAAAGAGGCAGGACTGCATGCAATCCTTGGCGGTAACGCCAAATCTCAGGAGCAGGAGCCACGAGTTACATGCTTGATGGCTCAGAAGGTTCATTCAGTGGGCACTAAAAGTTATGTACCTTCCCTGCCCGTGTTTGCTAGACCACGTGTCTGTAGTCAGATGTATCTTGGCACCGACCCTGTGTGGCAAAGATATATTCACTTGCCGCTGAACGTGGCCATATAGCTCTGGGATGCTCTTTTGGGAGAAATACTTTCTTCCGCGGACCTTCCATTCGACAAATTGACAGCACAGGCTGCAGATAATAACACTATTGTCAGCAGCTAACACACTAAAAAAAGCCCACACTGCGGAGCCATGTGTCGGCATACTGGGAGCGCCAGAGGTACCGTGCATGGTGGATGGTTCACTCCAAATACATTTGCAGTCTGCTTTTTGCCTCCTATGCCCTGCGAGCTCTGCCTGCTTCTGCTCCCTCTCTGCTGCTCCTTCTCTCCCTCTGAACTACCCTCCTCTTCCTCTCTTGTGGGCACCCACGTGATGTCCATCAACAAGTCATCATCGTCACCTTTACCACCACTGACATTTGAGATCTCGGAGTAGGCAGCAACAGCGGGGACCTCCCTCCTTGGGCTGATCTGGATACTGTCGTCAGACCGCTGGGTGGTGGCCGTTGCTACCTCCTGTTCTTCATCCGGTGTTAAAAATGGCTGCACATTGGTAAGGTCTGGGAATGGATGGAAAAATAATTTTTCTGACTCGAGGGGAGGAGCTATGGTGGTGGTTGTGGTGATGTATTTGAGGATGCAGATACAGAGGATGAGGAGGGTGCAGAAGCGGAAGGCTGAGTGAACCACTCAACCAACTCTGGTGTGCCCTTTGAAGTAATCACACGCACCTTCTCCAACTTCCCACTTAGGCTCCCGCCTGGTGCACCTGCCCAGCCCCTACCACCCCTGCGGAACAGCCTGTCTCCTCTTCTGCCTGTCATTTTCAAAATAACTCTATGCCTAAGTCCCTAGAGAAGAGCAGTATTTGTGGAAGGAGTTATATCACAGCCTCAATCAGTATTTTGTGGAATCAGGTATATCAAACCCCTTAATCGGTATTTTGTAGAAGCAGGTATATTGCAGGCCTCAAACAATATTTGGTGGAAACAGGTATATCAAACCCCTTAATCCAGTATTTTGTGGAAGCAGGTATATCGCATCCACACAATTGCCATCTTGTGTAGGATGTCTATTGCGGTACTTGTGGTCCACTGCAGGCATCCTCCACCGTATGCATTTTTTCCTGGGGATCGCCATTAGCAACGGGCCACAAGGGCAGGATCTGCTCCCCTGGTGTGTGTGTGTGTGTGTGTATATGTGTATATACACAACTGCATCTTGGGTTGAGCACATCCTGCTGTTCTAACATCATGCCACCTTTCAGTGGTTTTGTATATATAATTGTTTTGGAGGTGTATAAACTCCTATGTAAATGTAGCCTGTTTTCCATCCACAGGCTACATTTAGGTGCACCTGTGAGGCCTGGGCCATATCAGCGAGTCTTGGGTGGGGCTCACAGCCTTCTAGCTCCTCCCATTGCTGGCATGGCTACATGCTGGAGGTAACTGGGGAGTTTGCTGCGAGTCAGCCTTTACACTCCTGTAATTTAGCCCACTAGCCCCAGGTATTGCCCATACAGCACAGGTAGGTGAGTGTTTGGTCCCGAGCTACTTGAGAAACCTTAGCGTGGTGCTCGGGCTTAGACATGTCCTCCACAGCAGGATATGTTGACCAATCTCTCAATTTTAACATCAGTTTGAGGGCTTAGTAAGACCGCAGTGTGCACCTGTCTTGTCATTTGTTATTGCTATACAGGTACGGTATATCACAGCCCTCAATTAGTATTTTGTGGAAGCATGTATATCAAACCCCTTAATCAGTATTTTGTGAAAGCAGGTATATCGCAGGCCTCAATCAATATTTGGTGGAATCGGGTATATCGAATCCCCTTAATCAGTATTTTGTGGATGTAGGTATATCGCACCCCTCAATTTTTTTTTTTATTTTTTTTTTGGCACAACAGTTATATCACCCCACCCTGTTAATTTTGGGCAACAGGTATATCGCAGCCCTCAATCAGTATTTTGTGGAAGAAGGTATATCACACCCCTTAATCAGTTTTTTTGGGGGGGCAAACAGGTATATCACACAAATTGCAAATAGTTGTTCCAATAGCGCTTGTCCCTCTATATAGGTGCGGTATCGCAGCAGAACCGCACACAACTGCTGCACATTACAAATGCACTATAATATACTTTCTATGTTAGAAAGTATAAGTATATCACACCCCTCAGTATATCACACCTATCGATAGCACACCTATACCAGTCCTTAAAAGGAATTTTGTGGCCTAATTAGCTAGCGTTTGGTGTCCTTAACAGTCTGTCCCTGCTCCACAAAGCAACCTCTCCCTAGACCGGCAAAACACAAAATGTAAAATGGCTGCCATGCAGTGTTCTTTTATAGGGTGGGGGTGTGTCCATGTGCTGACACGTCTCAAGTGGCTGTCCTGTCCCACCTGATGGATGTGTCATGGGTCAAAGTTTGGTGCAATGCAAAAGAATATGGCGCCGGCGAATCGCGAACGCTCAAAGTTCGCCGTGAAACGACCGCCGGGTGAACAGCAAGGCCATCTCTAGCTGCGAGTGCTTCCTGCACTCGCGTTCCCTGGTCTTTATTCCTGGTGACACGGGCACACTGCACTGACCGCATGCAGCGTCATTATGTAGTGCGCACACTATGACCAGACGCTGCACGCAGTCAGGAGACTGTGCCGCGCTAGCCAGAGAAGACAGAGGAGTGCGACTTCTAAAGAGACTGCCGGACCCGGAGTGGAGCCGAGGTGCAGGAAAAGTAAGAGAAGTTTTTTATTTTAAGGTCTGATAGGGGTCTGAAATGGAGGGCTGATATGAGGTCTGATGGGGTTCTGATGAGGGTCTGATATGAAGGTCTCATGTAATGTCTTGATTTGGGGGTCTCGTGTAATTTCCTGATATGGGGGTTTATTGTAATGTCCTGATATGGGAGTCTGATGGGATATCCTGTTATGGGGGTTTGATATAATGTCTTGGGGGTCAAATCTGATGATTTGATATGGGGGTCTGATCTGATATCTGATTTTTTTCTTTTCTTATTTTCCTCCTTTAAAACCTGGGGTGCGTCTTATAAAGCGAAAAATGCGGTATATGAAAATAAATGTATACACAAAGTGGAAGCAAGGAGACAACAGTACATGTAACACTTGATTCACATGGCAGAGTCTGTAGAAAAATCCCTTATGCCCCTTTCACACGAGTGAGTTTTCCGCGCAGGTGCAATGCGTGACATAAACGCATAGCACCCGTACTGAATCCTGACCCTGACCTGAAGCAAGTCCGGGTGCAATGTGTTTTTCACTGATGGTTGTTAAGAGATGTTTGTAAACCTTCAGTTTTTTATCACACGCGTGAAAAATGCATTGCACCCGCCTGGAAAAAAGCTGAATGCAATCGCAGACAAAACTGACTGAACTTGCTTGTAAAATGGTACGAGTTTCACTGAACGCATCCGGAGCCAATCCGTATCGTTCGTGTGAAAGAGGCCTTATGGGTCTATTGAGTTGAGTAGTCACTTTGTTTGCCAACATATTATTTTCTTTATGGTCCATATAATTGATTTATTCTCCCTCAAGGGAGAAGTTCTCCATTGTACGTCACTTAAAGAAACATGCAACATTTATTGTTAGATGGAATCTGACAGAATACAGCCTCTACAGTATATTCCTCAGCAAGGAATCATAGACATAGAGTTCCAATATAACTTCATATTCTGCTACAAATGCCAAATCATAGTCCACTCAACTGTACAGTTGAGTAAATGAGCATGCATATGAGCCCTAAAGCTGATATCATTTGTAACGTATGCTGCATATTTTCAATGTATCTTACACCAAAACCTTTTTATTTACTAACCGCTTAGTCCTAATATTCTTAGTATTTTAAGTACTATTACAGAGTGTGACAGTCTGTATAGCCTGTTGAGAGATACTTGAGACAACTATACAGATTTTGTAATTCATCTTTTATGCATGCATAACAAAAGAATTATCATACTGTACATACCGTATTTTCGCCCTATAAGATGCAGGTTTTAGAGGAGGACAATAAAAAAAAAAAAATTTTCATTAGACCTCAGATCAGACCAGCAATCAGACCCCCACTTTTAATCAGACCTGAGCTCACAGCCCCAATAGGACCTTACATCAGACCCACAATCAGACCTATGCTCAGACCCCAATGTGAATTACCCTCAATCAGACCTCAGATAAGAGCCCCAATATAAATAAGAACCCCCCCATTCAGACCTCATATGAGATCCTCATATCAGCCCCCCATGCCTCATATCAGCCCCCAGCCGTATTTCATCAGCCCCCAGCCGTATTTCATCAGCCCCCAACCTCTGATCACAAAATAAAAAATCCATTTACCTCTCCTTCTCCAGACGCCACCACTCTTCATCTCCAGCGCTTTGTCTTCTTCTATCTGCTGTCGGCTGTGCTGGGACCTGACACGCACAGCGTGAGGTCCCAGAACTCCCTCCCGCTGTGAGCAGCTATGGCTCAGCCGACAGCAGAGGGCCAGGAACCGGTGAGTACAGAGCCCGGGGAGCACTGCATTCACCGCTTTCTAATAAATTGATTAAAAAAAAATATTTGTGTACAAATCGATTATACCTGAAGTAAAGTCTCCAAAATGCCTGAAAATAAGTGCATGACACTCTGAGGTCTTCATATTTCTTCTCTTTTTTTTCTGAATGTTCTTTTTTTTTCTCTCTCCCATATCCCTCTTCGCTTTAAGCTGTTTAATGCAAGGACAGCTTGGGTAAACTCATGGTTGATGTTAACAAAATACCTGTTTAAAAACACATTATACTATTGCTTATTGATGCATTTTGCACTCATTATTTATGCTTTTTTTTTTTTTAAATGTTCTAAATGTTCCTTTGTTGTGTGCAGATGCCCAATGCCTGCGGGTGTTTGAACAAACAGGGTGGTATTGTAACAAAATGGTGGCTTGTTCTGAACAAGCGGTCCAAACATTATGACCTAAATGGGTTGGTCACCTTAGTAGCACTTTTCTACTTCCCCCACTGCATTGCCAGACCCAGGTGGTAATCATACTTACCTGATACCAGCCACTGGGTTCCAGCTTCTTCGCTGCCCCACCATCTTTACAGGAACTAGGTCACGCTGCGGGTAACACAACAGCTACAGTCAAAGACTGGCATCAGGTTAGTATGATGATAACCATGGATCAAACCACACTGTGGGGTCTATAGAAAAGCTATACAAAGTTGAACAACCCCTTTAATAGGAGCAAATGACTGTCCATGTCTATACACATGAATGGTAGTATTGGAACAAACAGTTGCATGTTTTGAACAAGTGAAGTGCAGAATGGACATGGAACCTCACGGAGAAGGTAGGAGATGTGCAGCTGTGTAGGGATAATAGCATTAGCATAAGTAGCAGCAGGAGCAGCACAACATGGAATCTAACAGAGAAAGCAGCAGATGTGTAGAGGTAGTAGTTGTAGTAGTGGCAAGGCAGTAGATGTGTGTCTCTATAGGGGTAGTGGCAGTAGGGAGGTAGCGGCTGCGGCAGCCAAAGCAGCAATACAACATGAGACCTGATGGCAGGCAGACAGCAGCAGTGGCATGTCTAGACCGTTGATAAATATCCAGTCCAATGGCAGATCTATTCTGTGGCATCAGCCAGAGGTGTGTGAAAATCCTTATGGATCCATGCCTGTTTCCTTTTGACAAATATGATACGTTGTACACTTGCAGAGGACAAGTTTGTCTGTTTGGGTGTTAAGATGCCACCTGTTGTACTGAATACCCTCTCTGAGATGACACTAGAGGCAGGACATGACAGTTCATCTATAGCAAACAGTTTGGCCCACTGTTCCAATCTGCCTGCCCAGAAGGCCTTGGGGTCAGGGAGCAGAGTATGTGCCATAGAAAAGGCACAGTACAGATGGGACTGAATGATTGTTCATGTGGTACATATCCATTTGCTGATGTGTGTGCCAGCTACTTGTCCTAGCAGAGATATAATAGCGCAAATGTGAAAGCAGCCTAAGAGAGTCAGAGAACACTCCCCTCATGATTATATGTCCACTGCATTGTTTTTTTTTTTTTTAAGTTCTAGTCAGAAAATTTCAAATATTTTATGTCCTTTTTTTCATTTTGTAGTTGTGAATATCAACCCAGTGTTCCTCTCCCCTTAAACAGGTGAGCATACTATGGTGACAAATCTACTTTAACTTAGACTTTTTATATATACGGCTGGCAGGAGAAAACAGTATGTACTGTGTCTATGCTGTTTATTTGTGTATGGATCGATAATCATGATTACACACTCCTCTCACGTTCCAGTTTCCAAACAGGGAATAAAACAGATGTCTTACACAGACTGACACATAATATACAGGTCTTAAGGGAAAATATACTTTAATCAAAATTAGGCTTTATCTTCACCTTATTTTTGCAAATATTAAATGTCTCTTATGGGTATTAGTTTTTCTAGAAAGATGTCCTTAGATTCCTTGGGTAGTGCAAATCGTGTGACCAATTTTTTTTCATAAATCAATGTGCCAGAGCACATTAACAGGATTATAGCTTGTGAACAATAGCATCTGGTTTTAAAGATTTCAGATTTGGAAGTTACTCAACTTATTAATTTGAATTGTTTTCTGCTACGTGAGCTGATATGTAATATATACTGTATCTATCTGTCTGTCTGTCTGTCTGTCTATCTATCTATCTATCTATCTATCTATCTATCTACAAAAAGGACATCCCATAATGGATAGAGGCTGGAAAGGTAAAACTCAAAGTAAAAAACAAATCTCAGCCACCTCTAGGCTCACCAAATGCAATTTTTTATAGGTCTCCCCATAGGTTTTTTAGGACCTTCGCCTTAGGCTACATGCACACGACAGTTGTTTTTCTCTACGTCCGTTCATTTTTTTTATTTTATTTTTTTGTGGATAGGATGAGGACCCATTCATTTCAATGGGTCAGCAAAAAAATCCTGATAGTCAACCGTTTGTTGTTCCACGTCTGTAGTTCCATTCCGCAAAAAAAATAGTGCATGTCCTATTTTTTTCTTGTTTGCGGACAAGGATAGGCATTATTACAAGGGATCTGTGAAAAATAAAAACTGATGCCATCAGTTTATTTATTTTTTGATTCACAATTTGCGGACCAAAATACAACTGTCGCGTGCATGTAGCCTTAGCCGTACCATGAAGTTTATTTTTCAATACCTAGATTTTGCTGAACCAGCTGTTAGTGTCTTCACCGAAAATGATTTGAATAGCTTATATGTAGTGTTGAGCGAACAATTCGAGCATAGTTCGGGTTCGTACCGAATTTTGGGGTGTTTGGGACCTGGACCCGAACATTTTCAAAAAAGTTCGGGTTCGGGTCCGTTGTACGGCGATTTCTTCCCGCTTTCTGAAGGGCTGCCATAGCAGCCAATCAGCTAGCGCTTTACTTCATGCCATAAGAAGCCATCACAGCCATGCCTACTAATGGCATGGCTGTGATTGGCCAAGTGCAGCATGTGACCCAGCCTCTATTTAAGCTGGAGTCACGTAGCGCCGCACGTCACACTGCTCTGATTAGTGTAGGGAGAGGACGCAGCTTCTGTGAGGGCCAGATTAGGCAGGGAAAAGTCAGCAAAAACACCTAATGAAGTGATCGATCTACAGCTGTGAATCATTCAACTTCTGCTAGGTAATTGCTCACTGGTTTTTAGGCTGCACAGAGCGTTTTTCTGTCACTTTTTTCTGGGGTGATCGGCGGCCATTTTGTGACTTGTGGTGGGGGTTAAGTTCAATTGCCAAAATAGCAATCCCCTAAATCTGGTGTTCCAGCTGTGGCTAGCCAAGTGTAATACTGTCTGCTGTCTGGTAAGGATAAATTATTTTCTGTGGTGAAATTCAATTGCCAAAATAGCAATCCCCTAAATCTGGTGTCCCAGCAGTGGCTGGCAAAGTATATTAGTGTCCGGCAAAGGATAGATTTTGTTCTGGGGTAACATTTAATTCCCAAAATAGCAATACCCTGAATCTGGTGTTCCAGCTGTTGCAGGCTTCGTTTAAATCTGTCCGTAAAAGGGTATATTTTTGTCTGGGGTGAAATTCAGTTGCCAAAATAGAAATACAGTAAATCTGGTGTTCCAGCTGTGACTGGACAAGTTTAATAGTATCCGTCAAAGGATAGATTTTGTTCTGGGGTAATATTCACTGGCCAATATAGCAGTACCCTGAATCTAGTGTTCCAGCTGTTGCAGGCCAAGTGTTGATCTGTCCGTAAAAGGGTGTATTACACTAAAGGTGTATATACAAGTGCTTAGGGGGTCATCCTCAATAACTGCACACGCTACTGTGCATCTGCCATTGTATTTCTGTCCATTAAAGGGTATATTACACAAAGTGTTAAAATACAATTGCTGAAGGCATAATCCTACATATTTTTTCACATGCTACTGTGCATCTCCAAGTGTAAATCTGTCCATAAAAGGATACCTTTCATCCAGGGCCTAAATACTAGCCCTAAAAGAGATTTTCCCCTAAATCAGTGGTTACTGCTGTGCCTGGATTAGTGTAATACGGTACATAAATAAATAGGCAGATAGTGTTAGGTGCCTGTAAAAAAATAAAAGGTCTAAATTTGAAATCAATACATTGGGCCAAATATTCTTTTTATTATTGTGGTGCTTGGTGAACGGTAACAATGAGGAAAACATCTAGTAAGGGACGTGGTGGTGTTGGTGAACCCTCTGGTGCTGGGAGAGGACGTGGCCATTCTGCCACAGCCACACGTCCTAGTGAACCAACTACCTCAGGTTCCAGTACCTGCCAGAGTTTACAGCGATATTTGGTGGGGCCCAATGCTATTCTAAGGATGGTAAGGCCTAAGCAGGTACAGGCGCTAGTCAATTGGGTGGCCGACAGTGGATCCAGCACGTTCACAACATTATCTTCCACCCAGTCTTCTGCTGAAAGCGTACAGGTGGCGCCTGAAAACCAAGCCCATCAGTCTGTCACATCATCCCCATCCATATCAGGGAAACTGTCTGAGCCTCAAGTTATGCAGTAATCTCTTATGCGAGAATCAAAGGAATGAAAATCTTTGCACGCTGGCTCACCTAGGTACGAAT
Source organism: Bufotes viridis (assembly GCA_033119425.1). NCBI lineage: Eukaryota > Metazoa > Chordata > Amphibia > Anura > Bufonidae > Bufotes > Bufotes viridis. The sequence goes on along the minus strand of CM065593.1, from coordinate 291,786,157 downwards.
TGGATAGGTGCTACAAACCTGATTGGAGGAACACCACCCCTCCTGCAAATAATGAGGTAAATGAACAAAGTCTGGGTAGGTGAGCACTCAACAGCTGGCAACGATCAGTTTAATAAAACACATATGTCAAAACATAAAATAAAATAAAGTATAAAATATACATTCATCTTCCCATCCCCATATAAAACCTGTAAAAAACTGCAGATAAACGGCACAGAAGATAGTTACTTAATGTACACCTTCAAGTCCCAAGTGTAGTAGTGAAGCTCACACTTATTCGTTCGTAACCTCAGAGTTACTTTGTAAATGTTCCAGTGCCTTAGGTATAAAGGGAGCCTAAATCATCAATGCAGGGTTGTTGCTTTGATTTATTGTCACCCTCCTAACGGTTGCCCTATCATAGATGTTTCTGATGGGCCAACCGATAGGTACAATATATCAGCTCTTCCTTGTATAGGTCGAGTGCTTATGGATCAGTTCTCGTGTGGCCAGTCGGTGTCCAATGTCACACATCCGATATGTGGCTCATCAGTGTTTAAACAATCAGAGATGCACTCTACCTCCTCAGTTCCAGAACTAGGTGCAGCAGTGCTGCCAGCTCGACGCGCTACCCGGCAAGCAGTTCGCAGTCTGCGGTTTGCGTATGATCTCGCGATGCTTGTAGCAACTCAACCTGCTCCGATGCTATCTGCATATTTATGCGTCAGAGTTCCCAGTATTCCACTTGTTCTTTATTGCATGGCCATGCAAAGCTGAGGTCTTTGGCATTGATGTCAGTACAATGCAGCGTTTGAAACGCTCCAATCCCTTCCTCAGTGGTGAAGGGATTGGAACGTTTCCCGAAACGCGTTTGGTACGACTGACAATTTAAATGCCAAAGACCTCCGAACAACTTTTGCATGGCCATGCAATAAAGAACAAGTGGAATTACTGGGAACCTCTGCGTACAAATATACAAGATAGCATCGGAGCAAGGTTGAGTTACTTTACCAAGTATCGCGAGATCATACACCAAACCCTGCGAGACTACGGAACTGCTTGCCGGGTAAGCGCGTCGAAAGACGCTGGCAGCAACTACCGTGCACCTAGATTCCTGGAACTTTTGAGGGAGGTAAGAGTGCATCTCTGATTGTTTTAAACACTGATGGGCCACATATACGGATGTGAGTGACATTGGACACCGACTGGCCACACAGAGAACTGATCCATAAGCACTCGATACCTATACAAGAAAGAGCTTAATATATTGTACCCTATCGGTTGGCCCATCAGAAACATCTATGATAGGGCAACCGTTAGGAGGGTGAACAATAAATCAAAGGAACAACCCTGCATTAATGATTTAGGCTCCCTTTTTATACCTAAGGCACTGGAACATTTACAAAGTAACTCTGAGGTTACGAACGAATAAGTGTGAGCTTCACTACTACACTTGGGACTTGAAGGTGTACATTAAGTAACTATCTTCTGTGCCGTTTATCTGCAGTTTTTTACAGGTTTTATATGGGGATGGGAAGATGAATGTATATTTTATACTTTATTTTATTTTATGTTTTGACATATGTGTTTTATTAAACTGATCGTTGCCAGCTGTTGAGTGCTCACCTACCCAGACTTTGTTCATTAATCTCTTATGCGGGCAGGGTTTCCCAAGGGTATCCACCTAGCCCTTCCCCAGTGGTGGAAAACATAGAATGCACTGATGCACAACCACTTATGTTTCCTGATGATGAGGACATGGGAATACCACCTCATCGGAGTCCGCACGTCTCTGATGATGATGAAACACAGGTGCCAACTGCTGCATCTTTTTGCAGTGTGCAGACTGAACAGGAGGTCAGGGAGGAAGACTGTGTGGAAGACGATGCAGGGGACGATGAGGTTCTAGACCCCACATGGAATGAAGGTCGTGCCACTGACTTTCATAGTTCAGAGGAAGAGGCAGTGGTGAGACCAAGCCAACAGCGTAGCAAAAGAGGGAGCAGGGGGCAAAAGCAGAACAGCCGCCGCCAAGAGAGTTCGCCTGCTACTGGCAACCGCCACCAGGGACCGAGCACACCAAAGGCAGCTTCAAGGAGTTCCCTGGCATGGCACTTCTTTAAACAATGTGCTGACGACAAGACCCGAGTGGTTTGCACGCTGTGCCATCAGAGCCTGAAGCGAGGCATTAACGTTCTGATTCTGAACCTTAGCACAATCTGCATGACCAGGCATCTACATGCAAAGCATGAACTGCAGTGGAGTAAACACCTTAAAAACAAGGAACTAACCCAGGCTCCCCCTGCTCCCTCTTTTGCTGCTGCCTCGGCCTCTTCCTCTGCCTCGGGAGGAATGTTGGCACCTGCCGCCCACCAAACAGAGGATGTGCCACCGACACCACCACCTGCGTCACCAAGCATCTCCACGATGTCACACGGCAGCGTTCAGCTCTCCATCTCACAAACCTTGGAAAGAAAGCGTAAATTCCCACCTAGCCACCCTCGAGCCCTGGGCCTGAATGCCAGCATTTCTAAACTACTGGCCTTTGAAATGCTGTCATTCAGGCTGGTGGACACAGACAGCTTCAAACAGCTGATCCCACAGTATGTTTTTCCCAGCTGCCACTACTTCTCCAAGACAGCCGTGCCTTCCCTGCACAACCAAGTATCCGATAAAATCAAGTGTGCACTGCGCAACGCCATCTGTGGCAAGGTCCACCTAACCACAGATACGTGGACCAGTAAGCACGGCCAGGGACGCTATATCTCCCTAACTGCACACTGGGTAAATGTAGTGGCGGCTGGGCCCCAGGCGGAGAGTTCCTTGGCGCACGTCCTTCCGCCGCCAAGGATCGCAGGCATCATTCTTTGCCTCCTGTAGCCACCTCCTCCTACTCAGCTTCCTCCTCCTCTGCTTCCACCAGCTCATCCAGTCAGCCACACACCTTCACCACCAACTAAAGCACAGCCCGGGGTAAATGTCAGCAGGCAAATCTGAAACTCATATGTTTGGGGGACAGGCCCCACACCGCGCAGGAGTTGTAGCGGTGTATTGAACAACAGACAGACGAGTAGTTTCTGCCGGTGGGCCTCAAGCCCGGCCTGGTGTTGTGCGATAATGTGCGAAATCTTGTCGCAGCTCTGGGACTAGCCGGTTTGACGCACATCCCTTGCCTGGCGCATGTGCTGAATTTGGTGGTGCAGAAGTTCATTCACAACTACCCCGACATTTCAGAGCTGATGCATAAAGTGGGGGCCGTCTGTGCGTGCTTCCGGCATTCACATCCTGCCGCTGCTCGCCTGTCTGCGCTACTTCCGCCATCCTGCTCACCGCCTCATATGCGACGTGCCCACCAGGTGGAACTTCACCTTGCACATGCTGCAAAGACTGTGCGAGCAGCAGCAGGCCATAGTGGAGTTTCAGCTGCAGCACGCACGCGTCAGTCGCACTGCGGAACAGCACCACTTCACCACCAATGATTGGGCCTCCATGCGAGACCTGTGTGCCCTGTTGCGCTGTTTCGAGTACTCCACCAACATAGCCAGTGGCGATGACACCATTATCAGCGTTAAAATACCACTTCTATGTCTCCTTGAGAAAACGCTTAGGGCGATGATGGAAGAGGAGGTGGCCCAGGAGGAGGAGGAGGAGGAGGATGAGGGGTCATTTTTAGCACTTTCAGGCCAGTCTGGTAGAAGTGCATCAGAGGGAGGTTTTTTGCAACAGCAGAGGCCAGGTACAAATGTGGCCAGCCAAGGCCCACTAGTGGAGGATGAGGATGAAGCAGGTTCACAGCGGGGTGGCACCCGACACAGCTCAGGCCCATCACTGGTGCGTGGCTGGGGGGATACGAAGGACGATGACTATACGCCATCCTTATGAGGAGCCTGGCACACATGAGTGACTACATGCTGCAGTGCCTGCGCAACGACAGCAGAGTTTCCCACATTTTAACGTGTGCGGACTACTGGGTTGCCACCCTGATGGATCCCCGGTACAAAGACAATGTGCCCACCGTACTTCCTGCACTGGAGCATGATAGGAAGATGCGTGAGTACAAGCGCATGCTTGTAGACGCGCTCCTGAGAGCATTCCCAAATGTCACAGGGGAACAGGTGGAAGCCCAAGGCGAAGGCAGAGGAGGAGCAAGAGGTCGCCAACGCAGCTGTGTCACGGCCAGCTCCTCTGAGGGCAGGGTTAGCATGGCAGAAATATGGAAAAGTTTTGTCTCCACGCCACAGCTAACTACACCACCACCTGATACGGAACATGTTAGCAGGAGGCAGCATTTCACTAACCTGGTTGAACAGTACGTCAGCACACCCCTCCACGTAGTGACTGATGGTTCGCCCCATTCAACTTCTGGGTCTCCAAATTGTCCACGTGGCCAGAGTTAGCATTTTATGCCTTTGAGGTGCTGGCCTGCCCGGCGGCCAGCGTTTTGTCTGAACGTGTATTCAGCACGGCAGGGGGCGTCATTACTGACAAACGCAGCCGCCTGTCCACAGCCAATGTGGACAAGCTGACGTTCATAAAAATGAACCAGGCATGGATCTCACAGCACCTGTCCCTCCCTTGTGCAGAATAGACATTTATAACTGCCTCCCCCTCAACCATGTATTCTTGTACTCCGGGGCACTTCTTTATTGAATCCTAATTTTTTTAACTTTACCATGATCTTGCGGTGCAAGCCAAAGTTGAATGAACCTCTCCTCAATCTGTGCGCTGGGGCCTAAATAACTGAAAGTGGCCTGTTACGATAGTGGGTGACATGAAGCCTGATTCTCTACTGTGGGACCTTTCTCCTCTGTCTGGGTGCTGGGGCCTAAATAACTGAAAGTGGCCTTCTCCAGTGGTGGTTGATATGAAGCCTTATTCCTTTCTGTGGGACCTTTCTCCTCTGTGTGGGTGCTGGGGCCTAAATAACTAAAAGTGGCCTTCTCCAGTGGTGGTTGATATGAAGCCTTATTCCTTGCTGTGGGACCTCTCTCCTCTGTCTGGGTGCTGGGGCCTAAATAACTGAAAGTGGCCTTCTCCAGTGGTGGTTGATATGAAGCCTTATTCCTTTCTGTGGGACCTTTCTCCTCTGTGTGGGTGCTGGGGCCTAAATAACTAAAAGTGGCCTTCTCCAGTGGTGGTTGATATGAAGCCTTATTCCTTGCTGTGGGACCTCTCTCCTCTGTCTGGGTGCTGGGGCCTAAATAACTGAAAGTGGCCTTCTCCAGTGGTGGGTGATATGAAGCCTGATTTTATGCAATGGGACCTCTCTCCTCTGTCTGGGTGCTGGGGCTGAAACAACAGAAAGTGACCTTCTCCATTGGTGGGTCACTTGAAGCCTGATTCTCTGCTATGGGACCTCTCTCCAATTGATATTGGTTAATTTTTATTTATTTTATTTTAATTCATTTCCCTATCCACATTTGTTTGCAGGGCATTAACCTACATTTTGCTGCTCCCTAGCCCTTTCATGGACTATTTGACAGCCTTTTTGGTGCCCAAAAGTTCGGGTCCCCATTGACTTCAATAGGGTTCCGGTTTGGAATAACGTTCGGGTTGGGTTGGGGTTCGAACTTCTCGAACCCGAATATCCAGGTGTTCGCTCAACTTTACTTATATATGTATACTTCTGACTGACATACTGTTGAATGGTGAAGCTTGTACCAATCATAGGTTGTCATACAGTAAAATGGTAAGGCCGCATACTTTAAATTTTCCTAATGCCGCTTTGGAAGTCAAAACCAGGGGTGAATTAAAAAAAAGTCTTATCTGTCCTTTTTTTCCTTTTACGATCCACTCTTGATTTTGGCTTCCAAAACTGAATCCGGAAATCTGAATGTCTGGCCGTACCCTAACTCTTAGGTCTCATGCACACGACCGTATATTGGTTCCGCGTTCGTTCTGCTGATTTTTGCGTTTCAGGCGCGAACCTATTCATTTCTATGGAACTGTTGAAAATGGCGGATAGTCCACCTTTTGTTATCTGCGTCCGTGCTTCCAGTCTGTCAAAAAAATATAACCTGTCCTATTCATGTCCGCAAAAAACGGTTTGCGGACCCATTCAAGTCAATGGGTTCACAAAAAATGCGAATGCACAACCGTATGTCGTCCGCATCAGATTTTTTTTTTTTAAATTCATTTTTTAATGGCAAGCTGTCTGGCAGAACTTGTACCAATAAAATAAAAATGATATACAGGAAGGAAGTTCAAGGTCACAGGTTATGCAGTTAGTTGATTGCTAGGCACCTGAGGATAAGTGTGGTGTTTCCTTTGGCAGTCAGTGGTTTTTCCAGTTTCCAGCAAATATGCCTCGCTGGAATGTCAAGAAGTTAATTACTTCGGTATAGGAGAGGCCAGAATTATGGGACAGTAGGAACAATGCATGATTGCAGAGGCCGTGCAGATTTAGGTAAGTTCCAGCAATGTCGTTCACTGTCCTGGGCCTGTGTTGTCACTAATGATACCTATTAAATCCATGCGGTCACAATACTTTATATTTTGTAGGCCTGCTTAATTTTGTATAGGCCTATTTATGGTTTTGTTAAGATTAGCGCAATATATACCAGCAAACAGTAGTAATGGATAACATGCAAGTGCACGTTTTATTTGGTGACACGTGTCACTGTTGTAATTGAGCATACAATAGTTGTCACTATCCCATATTAGAAAAAGTATTATTGTCCAAATGGCTTGCACGACTCATTTCCGGCTTCCTGAACATATTGTATATTAGTATACACACAGCTGCACTACTGTACCATGTGATGTGTAATTGTGCATTATCGGACATTTATCTTAGTTGGCCACTTGTTTTTTCTCTTTTTTTTTTCCTATGCTATTAATTTTCTTTTTTCTTTTAAATTTCTTCAGTGAAACAGACCAAGACCCGGTGGAATAGTTGCCGGGATCAATTCCGCCGGGAATTGAATGAACGAGGCCATTTTGGTGAAGGGGGCTTGAAGAAAAGGCCCTACTTGTATACTACCCAACTAAATTTTTTGAAGCCGGTCATGGAATTGAGGCCGTAAGTATATTTTGGATACCTAAAATACATTATAAACTACTGAGACCCTGCAAATAATGTAGTTTAACAAAAGAGGGGGGGTGGGGGTGGGGGTGGGGGGGGGGACAAACTCCTGCCAACACTGCTGATCAGCTGTCTGATGAGACAACAATTGTACAGCGCACATGCCGTCTCCTGTCTCTCTTCCTGTGTGGCACTATTTTGTGGCTCAAACAAACATAGATATCTGCAATCAGTGCAGGAATAGATAAGGGAGATGGCACATGTGCACTGCACACATTGTCTCCTCATACAGCTGATTGTCGCGTTTGCCGGTTGTTTGGCCACCGCCAATCTGATCATGTGTCCCTATCCTATGGTTGGGTCCGAAATATGAAATTGCAGGTCCAAGCCCTTCGCATTGTTTAAGTCATGAATAGTATTGTAATGTGTGTATGGTTATTTGTGTTCTTTTTAGGGGGGGGGGGGAATACATGCTATTTTTGTTTTGTGTTTCAATCCCTTCAGTACTGTTATTGCCATATTTTTCAGGTTGTGTTACAAACCACAGAATGGATGTAATGAGGTTATTATAACATTCCAAATACATACTTCGATTATATGGCGTATTGATGCTCCAACTGCGTCCCTTCAGCAGATTTGGAATTACAACTACCACAATGGCCTGGTGATGCCTTATCCTTTTTTTGGGACAGATTTTCGGAAAATTTAGTCAGACACAGAAGCTTTGCATAGTAGAAACAGGCCTGAGCCAGACGGACAGAATATCAGCACTTGGTTAGCTCCTTGAATGTGTATACCTGGCTTCCTGCTGGACAGCTCCAAGCAATGTTGTCAAAGAAGTTTACAATTTTGCGTTTAGGCTCCCAAAATAAACACCTGTAAATATTTTTGTGGTGCTGTTCTAAAAGAACATAGAAGGTGGCAATAACACATTAGAAAACAATATGTTATCTATGCCATCTCACCGTATATAGTACACACACAGCTTTTATTATGTTAAAATCATTACGTAGTAATGCAATTTTGTCCGCAAATGATGTAATATCTTTTTTGTTTTTTTCTTTTTTGGATACAGTACTGTTGACAGTCTGGATGACCCTGACGAGTCCGATGTAGGAGGAAGTGAGACTCCAACGGTTTTCTCACCAACAAGTAGTCCAGCCCCAACATCGGCAGAGGAGACTGAGCAACAGTCAGTAGAGCCACCCACCGTTTCCCAGGGGAGCCCCGAAAGGTTACAGCATCCTCAGCCAAGGCGTCGCAGAAATGTGCCCCACTCCTCCTCTGGGCAAAAGGCTCGGGAGATGATAAATGCCCGAGTCATTGAGTTCCTTGCCCAGAGGAGGAGTGACGGACAAGAGGAAGCTATTCTGAGGGGGATGGCACCGTTACTCAGGTGCGTACATCCCGCCAAGTGTAGCCCCTGTGTAGCAGCTGTAGCCATGGTTTTTGAGATGTTTTCATCCCCATACCAGGGAGACATTTTAAGCCAAATCAATGCGCTTTGCTGCCAAATACTTGCTGCACCATCGCAGCCTGCCCCCAGCTATACCCCCCAACAACCCCATGGCCCACCTTGCCCTGGGCCAGCCTACAGTGTGGTCCAAGCAACCACCCAATCCCCTTCCCATCCGGCTCATGCTGCCACTTATGCAACTGTGGCACAACAACCTGGCCAGGTTAGGCCTGTGCCCTCCTTTACTCCTGGGCCCTTCAGCAGGGAATTATTTGATTTATAATTTTTTATTTATATTAATTTTCTTTTATTTATGTTACATTTATATTTGTCAAAATTGTGTTCCTTTGTTTATTTTGGGGACCGTTTTTGTAGTAAATTTTACTATCCCCAAATTCTATGTGTCGTCACTTTTTACTACAGTGCCACAAGAGTGTTATATTATAGCTTGAGATAAAATATATCACATTTCCCAAAATGTAATAATTCTAGAGACACACCCAATACTTCTAATAAAACAACTTTATTTTCTCTGTTCCAAAAACAAAAAACATCAAAACTTGAGGTATTAGAAGGTTTTTTGACCCATAAAGAAAATAGAATAATGATGTTTATAACCAAAAAAAACTAAAACATCTTTATTATTTATAATGATCTTGAGTATGTTTTCGGTCCAAAAAACCTCAGCCCCATGACATAAATGACACAAGCCATCTAGAGAAAAAAAAAAAGACTAACAAGCCCAGAAGATTTTAAACACTGTTACAAATGACATCCCTCTGCCATGGCAAGGACCCCTCTGGGCTGAAAAAGTAGTCTGCATAGAGTTCCCGAACTGCAATGCCTGCTGTCCCAGGGCGTCTATGCAGGTTCCTATCCAAACCTGATGACGTAGGAAAATCTTCCAGGTCAACAGAAGAGGAAGCCTCGTGAATCCTTGTGAAGTTGTGTAGAACAACACAAGCTTGAATCACCAGGGTAGCATTCTCCGGCTCCATCTGTATGGATCACAAAAACACCCTCCACTTGCTACAGAGTATCTCAAAAGCGCACTCCACATACCGACTGGCACGAGTCAACCGGTGGTTGAAAATATGCCTCCGGACATCCAAACCATGCTTTGGGAAAGGCCGCATAACATGGTGAGTCAATGTAAACCCTTCATCCGCAACTATGACAAATGGAGCCAGCAGACCACCAGATCTGGGCAGTCTTCTGGACTCGGGCAGGGCAAGCTGGTTGGCACGAAGCCGCTCACCCTTTCTAGAAGCACTAAAGATGCGAACATCTGCTGTGCTTCCATAGGCCCTGATATCAACCATTATAAACCGGTAGTTACTGTCAGCAACAGCCATAAGCACTACCGAAAAATATTGCTTATAATTGAAGAATCTATGTACATTCACTATAAATGACATTTCTATATTGTGATTTTGTGCAGATGAAATAAAAAGTTGCAGCAATTGGGGTGTGGACAGTACTCACACAAGCTATGTTAAAGTAACTATGATTACACCATTTACATGCATAATGTATGGGCAACTTAAAGGATGATGTGGAACAGAAGTCGGTGGAGCCGCACACACCAGATCTCACGGTCACACCGGAATGCATCAGCCAGTCTGGTGCCACAGATCCTCAGCAGCTCACCAAATAGCAGCAAATGACGAATGATGGCAGCATGTCCAGTGAATCCTTTTATTGGAACTCGACTCAGAGAACACGTGCACAAATGGCAAAACGGCTACATTTCAGCTATGCACTAGCCTTTATCAAGCCTGGTACAATGTGAATACCACAGTGTTATTATAGTGTATATCCCTCCCCCAACATAGAGCAGAAAGCGAATCAATCCAAGGCTCCCACCCCCAAAAAAGAGGATAACCAATCACATAGGTAACTTAATATATAAAAACTCAACCACATCTGTGATCAATTAAAATATCATGGTGAATGTGCTAACCTCTGTCATGCGGCGCCAAAGTTCATTTAGCGCGTCTCGGTCATTGCAGTGTGCATGTTCATTCAAATGTGCACCCGATCAGCTCCATCTGTGTACCAGGCAGGGAGCGCATCAAACGCATCATTGGCCACATGATCGTCAGGTTCACCTGACTACAAGTTCCACCCCGCTCATAGGCCACATGATCATCAGGTCACCTGACCCCAGGCTCCGCCCCGTTCACCCACACACACATCGAGTCCATCAGAGCGCACCACATACAACACTGCTTCATGTCAACATGTGGAAACGCATCATGCTTACAACAAGTTACAATATTTCAATATGAACTGGGAGCATTAGTCACACATTGAAAAAACATGAAAAAACGCATCCCAATGGACTGCAACGCAAAAACACTTTGCACATGGAGATCTGCGGCGCATGGTCAGTCATCCCATTCAACATGAGTAGACTACAAAAAGCACATTACTGTTTAACCTATTAATAAGATATAGCTTACCTCAACGCGACAATGAGCCTTTCCTCAGGAGTAATGCTGCGCCTCATATTGGTGTCCATGAAGGTAAAGACGTAGAGATGACAGCAAGCAATCAAATGTAGACACTGACATCCGACAGAACCCCAAAAACTTCTCTGGATGCTGCCGAAGATCTTGGTAGAGGTAGATCTTGGTAGAGTCAAAAAAATTCATTTTTATTTTAAAAAAAAATACCGGATTTACCAAAAATTTGGAAAAATTACCAATTTTCCAAGTTTCAATTTCTCTACTTCTATAATACATAGTAATACCGCCCAAAAAAGTTATTAATTTACATTCCACATATATCTACTTCATGTATGGATCATTTGGGGAATGCCATTTTATTTTTTGGGGACGTTACAAAGCTTAGAAGTTTAGAAGCAAATCTTGACATTTTTCAGAAATTTTCAAAAAAACACTTTTTAGGGACCAGTTCAGGTTTGAAGTCACTTTGTGAGGCTTACATAATAGAAACCACCCAAAATGACTCCATTCTAGAAACTACACCCCTCAAGGTATTTAAAACTGATTTTACAAATGTCGTCAACCCTTTAGGTGTTTCGTAAGAGTTAATGGGAAATTGGGCTAAAATTTCAGAATTTAGATTTTTGGGCAAATTTTCCATTTTAATCCTTTTTTTTACAGTATCTAAGCAAGGGTTAACAGCCAAAAAAAAACCAATTTATTGCTCTGATTCTGTAGTTTGCATAAACACCCTATATGTGGTCGTAAACTACTGTATGGCCACGCGGAAGGGCGTAGAGGGAAAGGAGTGCTGTGTGTTTTTTGGAAGGCCGATTTTGCTGGACTGGTTTATCTACACAATGTCCCCACTGATGCCCCCCCAGAGTAGAAACTCCCTAAAAGTGATCCCATTTTGGAAACTAAAGAATAAAGAGGCAGTTTTGTTGGGACTATTTTTAGAGTAAATATGATTTTTGGTTGCTCTATATTACATTCTTGTGACGCAAGGTTACCAAAAATAGAAATTTGGAAATTTCATCTCCATTTGCCATAAACTCTTGAGGAACACCTAAAGTGTTAACAAAGTTTGTAAAATAAGTTTTGAATACCTTGAGTGGTGTAGTTTATTAGATGGGGGTCACTTTTATGGAGTTTCTACTTTAGGGGTGGATCAGGGGTTCTTCAAATGGGACATGGTGAAAAATAAAAAGGCCATCAAAATCTGCCTTCCCTTTAATTCCCTACCCTGCCTTCCCTTCTGACTTCCCTTTAATTTTGCGCCCTGCCGTGTGCCCATACAGCAGTTAACCACCACATATGGGGTGTTTCTGTAAACTGTAGAATCAGGGCAATAAATTTTAAGTTTTATTTGGCTGTTACTTGCTTTGTTACTGGAAAAAATTGGTTAACCACTTCAGCCGCCCTAGCTTAAACACCCTTAATGACCAGGCCACTTTTTACAATTCTGCACTACGCTACTTTCACCGTTTATTGCTCCGTCATGCAACTTACCACCCAAATGAATTTTACCTCCTTTTTTTCTCACTAATAGAGCTTTCATTTGGTGGTATTTCATTGTTGCTGACATTTTTACTTTTTTTTGCTATTAATAAAAAAAATTTTTTAAAAACTACATTTCTATATAAATTTTTCTCTAAATTTATTGTTCCACATGTCTTTGATAAAAAAAAATCCAATAAGTGTATATTTATTGGTTTGGGTAAACGTTATAGCGTTTACAAACTATGGTGCAAAAAAGTGAATTTCGGCATTTTGAAGCAGCTCTGACTTTCTGAGCGCCTGTCAAGTTTCTTCAGGTGCTAGAATGTCAGGATAGTATAAATACCCCCCAAATGACACCATTTTAGAAAGAAGACACCCCAAAGTATTCGCGGAGGGGCATGGTGAGTTCATGTATCATTTAATTTTTTTTCACAAGTTAGCGGAAAATGACACTTTCTGAGGGAAAAAAAATAAATAAATAAAGTTTCCATTTCTGCTAACTTCTGGCAAAAAAAATAAAAATCTCCCACGGACTCACTATGCCCCTCAGTGAATACCTTGGGGTGTCTACTTTCCAAAATGGGGTCATTTGTGGGGTGTGTTTACTGTTCTGGCATTTTGGGCGGGCCTAAATTGTGAGCAGCCATGTAAAAGCTAAAGGTACTCGTTGGAATTTGGGCCCCTTTGCGCACCCAGGCTGCAAAAATGTGTCACTTATGTGGTATCGCCGTACTCAGAAGAAGTAGGGCAATGTGTTTTGGGGTGTATTTTTACATATACCCATGTTGGGTGAGAGAAATATCTCTGTAAACTGACAACTTTGTATAAAAAAATTTAAAAAGTTGTCATTTACAAAGATATTTCTCACACCCAGCAGAGGTATATGTAAAATACACCCAAACACATTGCCCTACTTCTCCTGAGTACGGCGATACCACATGTGTGACACTTTTTTGCAGCCTGGGTGCGCAAAGAGGCCCTAATTCCAATGAGTACCTTTAGGATTTCACAGGGCATTTTTACACATTTGGATTCCAGACTTCTTCTCACGCTTTAGGGGCCCCAAAAATGCCAGGACAGTATAAATACCCCACATGTGACCCCATTTTAGAAAGAAGACACCCCAAGGTATTCCGTGAGGGGTATGGTGAGTTCATGTAAAATTTTATTTTTGGTCACAAGTTAGTGGAATATGAGACTTTGTAAAAAACAATATAAAAAAATAAAAAAATATCAATTTCCGCTAACTTGTGCCAAAAAAAAAAAATTCTGTGAACTCGCCATGCCCCTCACAGAATACCTTGGGGTGTCTTCTTTCCAAAATGCGGTCACATGTGGGGTATTTATACTGCCCTGGCATTTTAGGGGTCCTAAAGCGTGAGAATCCAAATGCGTAAAAATGCCCTGTGAAATCCTAAAGGTACTCATTGGTTTTAGGGCCCCTTTGCGCATCTTGGCTGCAAAAAAGTGTCACTCATGTGGTATCGCCGTACTCAGGAGAAGTAGGGCAATGTGTTTTGGTGTGTATTTTTACATATACCTATACTGTGTGTGAGAAATATCGCTGTAAACGACAACTTTTTAAATTTTTTATACAAAGTTGTCAATTTACAGAGATATTTCTCTCACCCAGCATTGGTATATGTAAAAATACACCCAAACACATTGCTACTTCTCCTGAGTCTGGCGATACCACATGTGTGACACTTTTGCAGCCAAGATGCGCAAAGGAGCCCAAATTCTAATGAGTACCTTTTAGGAGGGCATTTTTACGCATTTTTCTTCTCACGCTTTAGGGCCCCTAAAATGCCAGAGCAGTATAAAAACCCCACATGTGACCCCATTTTGGAAAGAAGACAGCGCAAGGTATTCCATGGGGGGCATGGCGAGTTCATAGAAAAAAATTTTTTTGGCACAAGTTAGTGGAAATTGATTTTTTATTGTTTTTTCTCACAAAGTCTCCCTTTCCGCTAACTTTTGACAAAAAGTTTAATTTTTCATGGACTCACTATGCCCCTCAGCGAATACCTTGGGGTCACATGTGGGGTATTTATACTGCCCTGGCATTTTAGCGTCCCTAAAGCGTGAGAAGAAAAATGCGTAAAAATCCCCTCCTAAAAGGTACTCATTAGAATTTGGGCCCCTTTGCGCATCTTGGCTGCAAAAAAGTGTCACACATGTGGTATCGCCGTACTCAGGAGAAGTAGGGCAATTGTTTTGGGGTGTATTTTTACATATACCCATACTGGGTGAGAGAAATATCTCTGTAAATTGACCACTTTGAATAAAAATTCCTGAGTACGGCGATACCACATGAGTGACACTTTTTTGCAGCCAAGATGCGCAAAGGGGCCCTAAAACCAATAAGTACCTTTAGGATTTCACAGGGCATTTTAATGCATTTGGATTCTCACGCTTTAGGACCCCTAAAATGCCAGGGCAGTATAAATACCCCACAAGTGACCCCATTGTGGAAAGAAGACACCCCAAGGTATTCAGTGAGGGGCATGGCGAGTTCACAGAAAAAAAAAAATTTTGGCACAAGTTAGCGGAAATTGATATATATATATATATATATATATATTTTTTTTACAAAGTCTCATATTCCACTAACTTGTGACAAAAAATAAAATTTTACATGAACTCACCATACCCCTCACGGAATACCTTGGGGTGTCTTCTTTCTAAAATGGGGTCACTTGTGAGGTTTTTGTACTGCCCTGGCATTTTAGGGGTCTCTGCAATCATTACACGTATGGCCAGCATTAGGAGTTTCTGCGATTCTCCTTATATTGAGCATACGGGTAATGAGATTTTTTTTTTCCGTTCAGCCGCTGCGCTGAAAGAAAAAAAAGAACGTCACAGATTTTTTCATTCACATTGATCAATGTGGATGAAAAAATCTCTAAAAAATGTGCAAAAAAAAAGAAAAAAAGAGGGAAAAGCTGTAAAGCTGCGATCGCTAAGGGACCCTAAGGCCTCATTCAAGCGTCCGCAATTCTGTTCCGCAAAATTTTGCGGAACAGAATTGTGGATACATTCAATTCTATGGGGACAGACTTTGTCCCGCTCGGATCCGTAATTGCGGATCCGTAATTGGAGATCCGCAAAAGTATAGAACATGTCCTATTCTTGTCCGCAATTGCTGACAAGAAAAGGAATTTTCTATATAGTTCTGGCAATGTGCGGATCCGCAAAATGCGGAAAGCACATTGCTGGTGTCCGTGTTTTGCGGATCTGCGGATCCGTGGATCCGCAAAACACATGCGGACATCTGAATGAGCCTTATAGGGGGTGATCAGTGACAGGGGGGGTGACGGGGTGATCAGGGGGGGTGACATGGGAGATCAGGGGTTAATCAGTGACACGGGGGGGTGGTGGGGGGGGGTTGTGTGGTGATTGGTGCACTTAGATATTTTTTCTCTGGTGGTCCCAAGCAAAGGGACCACCAGAGGAGCGGGCAGCAAGCAGATCAGACGCTGTTCACAGAACAGCGTCTGATCAGCGATTTTTTTCTCCGATATACAGCCTGCCAGCGCGCGATCGGCGCTGGCAGGCTGTAGTATAACTACATGCGAGCGCGCCGACAGCGCGCATTGCGCATGTGCGGGCGCGTCGTCGCGTCTCGCGAGATGACGCGTAGATGCTTCCGATCAGAGCTACAGGGCCGCCACCAGGACGCGATCCTGCGTGTGGCGGTCCTGTAGCGGTTAAAATGGAAAATTTGCCAAAAAATAGCTCTTTTTGGCACCTATTCTGAGGGGTTAGGTCATGGGGTATTTTTATAGAGCAGATTATTATGGACGCGGAGATACCTAATTTGTCTACTTTTTTTTTATCTGTTTTAGGTTTAACACTATATTATCTTTTTTGAAACAAACTAAAAAAATGTAACTATCTACACAGTCTAAGAGTCAATTTTTTTTACGCTTTTACCCGATTGTCTTAGGTTGGGGCTTATTTTTTGCGGAATGAGAGGATGGTTTTATTGGCACTATTTTGTGGGGCATATGACTTTTTGAAGGGGTTAGGTCATGGGGTATTTTTATAGGGAAGATTATTTCGGACACGGCGATACATAATTTGTCTACTTTTTAAATAATTTTTTCAATAATTTTAGATTTATAAAAAATCATTTTTGAAAAAAAAAATTGGGGTGTCTTAAGTCTGAGAACCATAGTTTTTATCCGATTGTCAGTGGCTACATGGAAAAGGGGATAATTAATTTAGTACTCCATGGAAGTGTGGTACTCCCTGAAGCAACAAATAATGCAGAGGCCTGGATGATCGGGGCACGTGTCACACTGAGTGGTGGTGTCCTTCCGTATCCCCCTCCTGTGATACACTCTGCACTTTTTTGGGTTCGTCCCTTCTTTCCAGTATGGGGGACCACACTTGGAAAGTGTTGGCCAGGGACGATCCGGGCGCCTACAGTTCCCGAGGTACTCCGGCCTGCTATTTCCCGGTCAGAAAAGATCAGGTCCTTGAGGACTGCCTCATAGAACTGAAGGAATGTCCCTGCGTTGCCAGCGCTCCGGTACAGCACAAAAGAGTTGTACATGGCGACCGCAACTTTTTTGTACCATGCCCGGGTTTTGCACATGGCATTATATGGCTTGAGAACTTGATCAGAGAGATCAACTCCTCCCATATACCAATTGTAGTCGACGATGCAATCGGGCTTGAGGACCGTTGCCACGTTACCTCGCACAGGGACAGGGGTGATGCCGTTACTGTGAATTATGGACAGTACAAGGACATCCCTCTTGTCCTTATATTTGACCAGCAACAGGTTTCCACTGGTAAGGGCATGGGTCTCACCCCTAGGGATAGGTACCTGAAGGGGGTGGGTAGGGAGGCTGCGTTGATTTTTCCACACGGTCCCACAAGCGGATGTGGATCTGGCGGTGAGGGACTGGAACAAGGGGATACTAGTATAAAAGTTATCCACGTACAGGTGGTAACCCTTATCTAGCAGTGGGTGCTTAAGGTCCGACACAAGTTTTTCGCTAACACCCAGAGTGGGGGGACATTCTGGGGGTTCAATACGGGAATCTCACCCCTCGTAGATACGAAACTTGTAAGTGTACCCTGAGATACTGTCACAAAGTTTCTACAGCTTCACGCCATACCTCCCCTGCCTAGAGGGAACATACTGGTGGAAAATGAGTCTCCCCTTGAAAGCAATGAGAGATTCATCAACCGCGACCTCCCTTCCAGGTACATAGGCCTGCACAATTTTGGCCCAAGAGTGATTGATGACGGGCCTGATTTTGTACAGGCGGTCATTGGCAAGATCACCTTGTGGGGGACATGCTGCATTATCTGCATAATGCAGGCATTTCCCTTATGGCCTCAAAGCGGGAGCCTGTTATGGCCGTACTGTAAAGTGGGGTCTGGTAGAGGACGTCCCCACTCTAGTCATGCCTGACACTGGGTTTCTTGACTAGGCCCATGTGCATCACAAGGCCCCAAAACATCCTCATCTCGGCTGCTCTGACCGGCGTCCAGCCACCGGGCCAAAAAGGTTTGTTTGCTCCACCATTAGATTTACAAAGTGGTCACTGAAAAAAAGGCTAAAGTAGTCGTATTCAGTGAAGCCAACTGTGGAAATCTGGATTCCTGGTTGGCCTACAAAATCAGGAATCACGGGCTCAAAACGCTCAGGGGAAAACTATGTAAGTTCACCGGTAGGGGGCTCAGGTGAACTTATCTGGTGGGCTGGAAAACTAGTATGAGCCCCAGAGTTGCTCGTACTAGTGTGGGCCACAGGGTCCTTAGCATGGCGGTCCCCTTGCGCCGCCTGCCGTCGTCTCCACTGCCTTGGGGGCTCATCATTATCACTAGATGATGAGGAGGACACGGATGACAAAAGGAAAGTGGGGTCATCCTCGTCCTCACTGGGACTCTGAGGCAAGCTGGGCGTATGGCTCCTCAGCCAAGAACATCCGGTGTGCCATAGGGGAGTGTGTGTGTGTGTGTGTGTGCTTGCGCGATAAACTTTATTTGGTGTGCGTGTGTGAGGGGGCACGGGTGTTCACGAACTTACACTAAACAGACAAAATAAAATAAAAAAATTAAAGGCTAAAAAATTTGAAAAAATAAAAATTCTAACTCGCTGATCAACCATCTGAAGTTTATCAGCTGTGGGGTGTGCGATGCGCTAACAGTAGCAGGACGCTAAGAGCATCGGCCACAATTAGCGTATGCAGAAAAAAAAAAATTTGGGGGGGGGGGGGGGGACAGGGGGGGCAAGCTGCAGCACCCCTGGGGGGTTCTGGGTCACACACTGTGCTGTGGACCCCAGACACCAGATTTTAGGGTGATGCGTCAAAAGCTTTTTTTTTTTTTTTAACTAATTTTCCCTGTATATCCCTGCCTAACCTAACCTGTCCCTAACCTTTCCCTAAATACCTGGGTGGTGGTGCTGGGACACAGATGGCAGTGTTGGGGCACAGATGGGGGTGCTTGCTTGAAGATCCCTGCAGCTCTGGACCTCTGAATTTACCTGCGGCCGCCGACACAGTAAGGGGGGGGAGGGGATTCTGGGGTCACAAACACAGGACCCCCCTGGGCATTGACCCAAGGTGCCTGCTCAATGATTTGAGCACCCAGTTCAAATCATCTTCCGCCGGTACCTTAAGTATCCGGACAACATGCCGTACCGGTACGTCATGTGTCTGAAAGAGGTTAAACAGAATGAATCAGGAGAGTATGCCATTGGGACTCTCCAGTAATGACTGCTGAAAAAGGACTAGTTATACGCGAGTCATACATTCTAAACCATTTTAAGAAATCCCAATTTTTTAAATGCCAACTTTGGTCTTCTATAAATTAGAACTATCTATGGTTGATGTGGCACCCCCAAACTTGTATGCTCAAATGCTGCTCCATTTGTCCACATCTTCAATTTTCATTTGATGTCTTATCTTGTCTATACTGGAGAATGTAGCTTGGTTATAGCTTCCAAGATCTTTCTAATTTATATTGTGCTTGTAAACTATTTTTCTTGTAAACTATTTTGTAGTTGTTCTTGTCATGTGCTTTATGACGTTGTTACAATTCATGTAAAAACTGTCATAAAAGACTTTAAAAGGAAAGGAGGATGATGATTTCACTAAAGTTTGAGCATTGTGATTAAGCTTTAGTATAATATAACTTTTTCCAGTCTCAGATTATATTATTATTAGACTGTATTCACATGTGCATTTTTGCTGCAGTTTTTGAAGATTTGTTTTCATTAAAATGCCTGAATATATCAAAAAGAATTCACTTCTTTCTTTGGATAAAAAAACGACATCAATAACTACGACAAAAAGGGCATTAAAAACAGTGTGTGAACAGTTTCCCTTGGAATATTCTTCCCTGGAAACAATATTTGGTATAAGGGCAGTGGTTCAACATGACCACTAGTGATGAGCGGCAGGGGCAATATTCGATATTACGATATTTTGCGAATATTTGGGAGAATATTCATCATATATTCGCGGTTATTTTCTTGATTGCGAAAATCAGCAATGTAATATGCGCATAATGCGCCCGCAATACAGGCGTGGGTCACTATAGCTACATTTCTCAAGCTGCTAGAAGTTTTCTGAGACTGGAGAAAATGGTTGGCACGGCAGAACATTACAATAGCTTTATATGTAGATAGAGTGCTTCGATATATTCGCGATTGCAAAAATTGGCAATTAATCATGCTCATATTTTTGCGCAATATGTGCAAATTCACATTTTAGCAGGTCTGACTACATATTCTCAAAGTTGCGATATTTGCGATTAAAATTCGTGATTCAAATATTCGCACCCAACACTAATGACCACCAGAATACTCAGCCATCCTGCAGAGCTGTGTTGCCAGTGGTCTGTGGCCACTGGTGTCTCTTTGCTCCCTGACCTTGGGCTCAGCCGCCATAGTGTGTGTTATAACTGTTCCACTAGAAGCTTCTTTTGGTCTCTCCACCTCATGTCTGCTATAGTCTGCTCCCGTAGGGTATGCACATTCTCTCTCTGGCTCTTAAAGGTCCAGTGTGCATGGGGCCTAATCAGTCCTTTCCTGGATTACTTATCATCCTCTATGGAAAGGTGTCTAAATAATAGGTTCTTAGCTTGTCTAATCCTGCAAAGGTGTGCTATACTATTGTCCTGACCTCTAGTGCCTGACTTTTGCCTGTTTACCAGATTAACCCTGTGCCGCCTGCCATGACCTTTTACCAGATTAACCAAACTTTGCCTACCTAGGCCTCAGCTTGTCCAGGCATTCAGCCCTTACCCCTGTACAGGGATCTGAAATCTGCTGCAGAGGAACCATTACTGCTACCTCCTGGAGTAGTCGCTGTGTGATTAACTGCTAACCCACGGGCAGTGGCGGATTAACATAGGGGCGTTCGGGTCGGCAGCCCCGGGCCCGGCATCACTGGGGGGCCCAATGCCGACCCGAGCGCCCACATACTGCGGCGGGGCACGGGAGCGTATAGTTCCCTGCCCCGCCGCCTATCACCGCCATAGGCTTCAGGCCTAGTAGGCCTGAGGCCTATGTGGTGGTATAAGCCCGGCGTGCGCGATGACATCATCGCGCGGCGCGCGTGATGACATCATCGTGCGCCTGTATAGTGGCGCACGCACGCTCTGATGTACGCGCGCCTGCCACACCATTCAGCATACAGGTAAGTATTAGCTTTTTATTTTTGTGTGTGTGTGCTAACTTGGGGGAGATATTAGGGACAGTGGGGCATGTTTCCATGGGGGCACATTAGTTAATGGATGACAGTTGTGGGGGCAAAATAATGGATGGCAGTTGTGGGGGCAAAATAATGGATGGCAGTTGTGGGGGCAAATTAATGAATGGCAGTTGTGGGGGCAAATTAATGAATGGCAGTTGTGGGGGCAAATTAATGAATGGCAGTTGTGGGGGCAAATTAATGAATGGCAGTTGTGGGGGCAAAAAATGGATGGCAGTTGTGGGGGCAAATTAATGAATGGCAGTTGTGGGGGCAAAATAATGAATGGCAGTTGTGGGGGCAAAATAATGGATGGCAGTTGTGGGGGAAAATTAATGAATGGCAGTTGTGGGGGCAAAATAATGGATGGCAGTTGTGGGGGCAAAATAATGAATGGCAGTTGTGGGGGAAAATTAATGGATGGCAGTGTGGGGGCAAATTAATGAATGGTAGTTGTGGGGGCAAACTAATTAATGGATGGCAGTGTGGGGAAATTAATTAATGGATGGCAGTTGTGGGGGCAAAATAATGGATGGCAGTTGTGGGGGAAAATTAATGAATGGCAGTTGTGGGGGAAAATTAATGGATGGCAGTTGTGGGGGCAAATTAATTAATGGATGGCAGTTGTGGGGGCAAATTAATGAATGGCAGTTGTGGGGGAAAATTAATGAATGGCAGTTGTGGGGGAAAATTAATTAATGGATGGCAGTTGTGGGGGAAAATTAATGGATGGCAGTGTGGGGGAAAATTAATGGATGACAGTGTGGGGGCAAATAAATGGATGACAGTGTGGGGGCAAATTAATGGATGACAGTGTGGGGGCAAATTAATTAATAGATGACAGTGTGGGGGCAAATTAATTAATAGATGACAGTGTGGGGGCAAATTAATTAATAGATGGCAGTGTGGGGGCAAATTAATTAATGGATGACAGTGTGGGGGCAAATTAATTAATAGATGGCAGTGTGGGGGAAATTACTATATGGGGACAGTGTGGGGGAAATTACTGTATGGGGGCAGTGTGGGGGAAATTACTGTATGGGGGCAGTGTGAAGGGAAAATACTATATAGGGGTAGTGTGGGGTATTGGGGGACACTATACAGGTATTGTTACCTGGAGCACAATATAGGGTGATGGTATTATTACTGGGGGCACTCTACTATGGGACATTATAACTGCTGTAGACACTATAGGGATCTTTGGGGTCATTTATCAAACTGTTGTAGTAGAACTGGCTTAGTTGTCCATAGAAACAGGTTCCACCTTTCATTTTTGACAGCTCCTCTGGAAAATGAAAGGTGGAATCTGATTGGTTGCTATGGGCAACTAAGCCAGTTCTAATTTACACCAGTTTGATAAATGACCCCAATTATGAGAAATCTAACGTGTCTGTGTAACAAACTCTGTAGGGACGAGATGCGGCGGGAGGAATTAGTCATGGCGGTCTGGGTCAAATGGAGGAGAAGAGCTACATGACAGGAGAAGTCCCTGGATGTAAGAGGTATGTGGTGCTGTATCCTCACTGCTGTGACCTGCGTCTCATCTTCTCCTCCAAGTCTTTATCATAATCATATGTATTTTAAATTTGGCACCTCAAATTTAAATTTTTCACCTGCAGTCCTATGTAACAGCCCAGATAACAGTGATAACTTTCTGTGTGCAGATAATGTACATGTTCCCTGCAGTCCTAGGTAACACCCCACATAACACAATAATTCACTGTGTTATGTGGGGTGTTACATAGGACTGCAGGAAACATCTATGACATCTGTACTCAGAGAGTTATGAGATGGTGGGGGTCTGACTCCTGGCACCCCCGCCAATCAGCTGTTAGAGGAGACCGCGATGTTCCAGTGAGCGCCGCAGCCTCTTTGCTCCTTACAAAGCACGGCGCTGTCCATGTGATAGCACTGTGCTTGGTATTGCAGCTCAGCCCCAATCACTCAGTTAGGACAGAGCTGCAGATAGGCCATGTGAACGATGAATGTGATGTCATATGGCCGAGGAAGAGACTGTGACGCTTACAAAGCACCGCAGCCTCTTTATACAGAAAAAAAACCTGAAACCTAAAATGGAGTGGGGGGGGGGGGGCCCAAGTTGGGTAGACAGCCCCGGGCCTATCATGCACTTAATCCGCCCCTGCCCACGGGTCTCAGACACCAGTGCAGAGCACCCAGGGGTCAAGCAAATTTGTAATCGGGGCCAGGGCTAGGTCAGGGCAGGCAGTGAAAGGTCTCTACAAAGGTCAGGGATAGGTCAGGTAAGACAGAGGGGCAGTATCCAGAGGTCAATACACAAGCAAACTAATACAATTCACCTTCACAAGGAACTAGAAAACTAAGAACCTATTGCTTCGGTACCTTTCCACAGGGGAAGGTGCCTTAAGTAACCAAAGATGATTGACCAGCCATTGGCTGGTGTGAATTAGTTTGTGTGCGTGCACTGATCCTTTAAAAGCGAATGTGCATGTGTGCCCTATGAGGCAGTGGGCAGAGGCCTAGCTGACAAGAAACAGGTCACATATACATATAATAAATAAATAAATAAATAAAGGCTCTAAGAGATCATGTCATTACTTAAATGTCTAATTGCTAACGGATAAAAACTATTTACTGTATATACCAATTTATGTTACACTGCAGGCTCCTATACATTTTTCCTGATGGCAAAAGATTAAACAAACTGTGGCAGGGGTGCTATGAATCCTCAGTAAAGCTTCTCGCTTTCTGAGCCACCCGTCTTTCAGCCAAACTCTCACTACTAAACAAAGAAGCCCCAATAATCTTAGCTACTTTTAGCACTTTTTGCAACACCTTCTTGTCCATACTATAAGTTTAACGGGTCTAGGCCATCGGTGCAGAAGCAGGGAGGTTAGTGGAATAGCGCCCATGCTCACCCAGGAGACCAAAGCGTTGGTAGGAATGGACCACAGATATAACAGTAGGGATGGCTTTTTTGTTAGAAATAATGGTGGCTAGGTATCTTGCATCAAGGCTGAGCACATGTCATTAGTTACCTAAAGGCAGTGGAATGAACCAAGTGGTAGGCCAGCGACTACACTTCAAGTAAATTGGCCAGGTGAGAATTTAGTTTCCTCATAAGTGGATTACTGGGCAGGTATTGTTGTTTCCTACCCACATATTCTGTTATTGATGACTGACGATGGAGCAGAGGAGGTGCAGGAGAAGCAATAGCTGCCTCTGATGCGTCTTGTTCTGTAGCCAGGCCGTATACTCATCCACTGCCTTTTGTAATTCTTCTTGCCTGCATACCTCCGATCTTTCACTTTGCAGTTCTCTGACTCGTAGTGCAAGTTGTTTTTCGGTTGTCCGAAAGCTATTTTTGGTCGAGTGAATCTGTGCAAACAGAATGCCCCTAAGATAAGCCTTCAAGGTATCCCACACTATGTTCAAGCTAGCAGTGCCTTCGTTCCACTCCCAGAACTCTTTGATCTCCCTCTTAACCCTATCAGGCTCCTGTATTAGATCAAACCAGTGCGGGGTGATCCTTAAAACTCGTTTAGGACCCCCAGACACCCTATTGCGTACATGTAATAATACTGGAACATGATCAGATATACTCTTAGCTTCATATCTCATACCTGTAATTCTACCCAAAAATTCTGTACTCGCTAATGCGAGATCAATACGGGATCTTACCTGGTATGAGCGACTGAAGCAAGAGTACACCTCCTTTTGCCCATATAAGAATCTCCAGACCTCTATCAAACCTAGCTCCGCACATACTTTGCTCAAAGGTGCCCGCGCCCTGCGTGATGTGAGACCCCGTCCTCCGAGCTATCGAGCTCCTATCCAGTGTTGCGTCCATTATCCCATTGAAGTCTCCCATCACCAGGGTCGGGCAACTTGATTTATCCAGCATAAATTCGGCAAGCTTGTTCATTACCATGATAGAAAAGGGGGGGGGGATATACACAAATGCCAATATACATCTCTCATTGTTCCATCTACAGTAGAGGAATATAAATCTTCCTTCATTATCTATCTTATATTCTAGGACCACAATATCCATCTTTTTATGCATTAATACACTTACACCTCTTGAATAAGTGGTATGATATGAGTGGTATTCCGCACTAGCCCACCTCTCAGTAAGAAGATTCTTGGTCTCTCTAGTTAGGTGCGTCTCCACCAAACATATCACAGCCGGGAGATGTATCATGATTAAATCATTCACAATCACCCTTTTAGTTTTGTCCCCCAGTCCTCGAACATTCCATACCAGAATTCTCTCATTGCCCCCTTGCATTACGTGAACCTACTCCTCACATAAGGTGTCCTACTCCATGATGGTGCCCAGTTCCCTACCCCGTTCCCCACCCTCTCCCCCACCCGGCACACAAACAAGACCATCAGTGTACCTCTTCCACCCTACCCTTTCCCGCCCCTTTTTCCTCTCCTCTCTGGCGTCCCTCTATTGACAGTATAATATCCGCAACCTTTCCTATATGCCGTGCTCCTCCAGCCACTTTTCCAATTGGACCACATTGTTGAAAGAAAGCACTTGCTCCTTATTCACAATTCGCATTTTTGTTGGATATAACATTGAGTATCCTATCTCTGCTTTAATTAACATTTTCTTAACCTCTTGGAACTCTCTTCTTTTCATTTGCGTGGCTTTTGAGAAGTCTGGGTATATTTGGATATTAGAATTAACATATTTCAGATCCCGATTTTCCCTTCCCCATCTTAGAACCTTATCTCGGTCTCTTTGGGATAGAAATTTAACGAGAATAGGCCTGCGTAGTGCACCTGCAGGGAGCTTCCGTCCTGGTATTCTATGTGCCCTTTCTATCTCATACTTAAGGAACGGCCTATCTACCCCAATTTGTTCCTCTAGCCAATTCTGGATAAAGGTCTGGGGTTCTTCTCCCTCTGCTCCTTCGGGGAAACCAATGAAACGTAAATTAGAGCGCCTCAACCTATCCTCCATATCAGTTACTCTATCACTCGCCATTCTAAGTTCCTCTTCCGTTTTCCCCAGTCTCTTATTCATCTGGTCTATTTCTTTATCTGCTCTGTGTGCAAAGTCCTGTAGCTCCTTCAATTTTTCCCGTATTTTATTATTGTCTGCCCTAATAAGCACTATATCGTTCTGCATTGATGCAATCTTAGCTGAAAGATCTGAGAGAGCTTGATTGGTATGATGCACTGCATCCAATATTTCAGCCAACCTATTATCTATGTTCTCTCTGCCTTCATCCCGTACCTCCTCCCCCCCACCTACTCCCCCTCCAGTTGGAATTGTACTTCTAACGGAGTTCTTTTCAGTACTTCGTAGATCTACCCCTATTTGTTTCCTACGTTCTTTGGGTGGGGGCGATTTCAGGTATCTATCTATCTTATTTCCGGGGCTAGACAGCCCCGTACCTCGTGGTGAAGGAGGGCCGATTGATTTCCTTTGCTGATTTTTGGGTGGCATTTATTTATTTTTTTCCCCCTTCCCCTATTTTATAGGAAAAAAGAAAACAAACAAAAGAAAAAGAAGAAATTAATTTAGGAATATAATACACCCTCTATTGCCTCTCAATTGCTGCAGCTAACAACTAGGGCTCTTGATTGGCTCCACACTGACGGTATTCACTTTCTCAGCACATTACCACCCAGGCATACACCCAAATGTCTATATAGCCGTATAGTTCAACAGTTCTCGGTCAACAAGTCACATAAGAACAAACAGTCCTCATCCGTTTTTCCTCTTCTCTTCTCTCTTTCCTCTTCTCATGAATTGTCCTCCCTGCCAAGCCAGATCACTACATCCACAACAGCTGGCACGATGTTACTGTCCATACGGAGACACGCATACCCTACAGTCCCCGAAATAAAGTTATAACACAACTTCTGTTAGTCAAATTCTCAGGCTGATAGCCACAACGACCAATTGCCAAAGAAAAGGAAAATTTGCTAAAGATATTGGTGGGTATGCTTTCTGCGGGATACAACCATAAAGAATATATATGAAAGCCACTCCTAAAAAAGAACTTTTAATAGAACTCTCTTAAAAAAGAACTACCCCCAATGTCAGGAGGAAAAAGCCACAACGACCATAGAGATTCGTATCCCTTAAGGACGGGCTCTATGGGGATTGTAGGTCTGCTTAAGCCCCAGCATCCGTTATTAACCCAGGCTGCTGCCCAAAGGAAGGAGAAAAATGAACGGGAGTCCAAACACCTCCGGTCCCTTAAAAAAGTCCGCAATCCTCTGACCAGGCTGACTACTTGATCACTCCATCCTGATCAACCACTTTTAAACATAACTGCCATGGTCAACGTGATATCGTGGAGGTAATTACTAACGGCCCTTCACCCTGCGTTCCACAGGTATGCCCTTTCAGGTATGGAGTCAAAGTCCAGGTCCCCTTCGAGGCCGCTTCCGACCCAATACACACGCACAAGTGCCAGCGACTTCCAAGCTTGTATACCGGCCTCCGATTCCACGACAAACCGATGACTGGTAAGTAGCACCCTTTCCCCTTTCTCCACTTCTGACAGCCAGCCGCTGTATCAAGGGGGGGACCGTCTCTCTCTCACCAAGCAACGCGTGGATAGATCGCTATCGGGGCCTCCGGACCAGCATGCCGCAGCTTGCAACTAGCTCAGCGTCCAATTCTCCGCTTTGCTCGCCGCCTCTCACGGGACTAATGGGGATCTCCAGATTCGAGACCCAGCCAGCACATCACTAAGGCCGAAGAGACGCCAATACAGCGAGGACGCCGAACTGAGGAGGGTGGGCGGGAGCTGCGCACACGTGCCTACGTCATGCCGCAGCTATGGGCCAAAAACAAAAGTTTAAGATTTTCGGAAAACAGACTTTTCTAAAATGAGATCAGTGGTATACGAGTCCCTATCAGACTGGAACAATTTCAATGGAGTCCTAGAGAAATGGGACTACTTAAAAGTGGCACTATTGAAGGCAACAGAAAAGTGCATTAGGCTTGTCAGTAAAAGGAAGAGACCACTGTGGTACTCAGCAGAAGTGGCCAAAATCATTAAAAACAAAAAGATGGTATTTAGTAAGTATAAAAACACCCAAAACGAGGATGAGAGAGGCCAAGCAAGTTATAAGAGCTTCTAAAGCTCAGGCAGAAAAGAAATTAGCTCAGTCAGGGAAAAAAGGTGATAAGACATTCTTCAGATACATAAATGAAAAAAGGAAATTAAAACAAGGAATTACCAAATTAAAAACAAAAGAAGGAAGGTATATGGAAGGGGATACAGAACTAGCTGACTGCCTAAATGAATACTTCTGTTCAGTTTTTACAAAGGAAAATGAAGGAGAAGGACCTCAGTTAGGGAGGAAGACTAATGAATCCTTTGATGCATGTGTCTTTACAGAGGAAGAGGTTCTAAGTCAGCTGTCTAAAATTAATACAAATAAATCACAGGTACCTGATGGGATACACCCAAAGCTATTAAAAGAGCTTAGAGGTGTTCTGGTAAAACCATTAACAGATTTTTTTAACCAATCACTGGTAACAGGTGTTGTCCCAGAAGATTGGAAATTGGCAAACGTTGTGCCAATTCACAAGAAAGGTGGTAGAGAGGAATCGGGCAACTATAGGCCAGTAAGCCTGACATCAATAGTGGGGAAATTAATGGAAACCATACTCAAGGAGAGGATTGTGGAACATCTAAACACCCATGGGTTGATTGATAAAAAACAGCATGGGTTTACTTCAGGGGGATCATGTCAAACTAATCTTATTGACTTTTTTGATTGGGTGACTAAAACAATAGATGGCGGAGGTGCAGTAGACATCGCTTATCTGGACTTTAGTAAGACTTTTGATACTGTCCCACATAGAAGGCTTATCAATAAACTGCAGTCTTTGAGCTTGGGCTCGCATATTGTTGAATGGATTAGGCAGTGGCTGAAGGACAGGGTTGTAGTCAATGGAGTATATTCAGACCATGGTATAGTTAACAGTGGGGTACCTCAGGGATCTGTTCTGGGACCCATATTGTTTAATATCTTTATCAGCGAAATTGCAGAAGGCCTCAGTGGTAAGGTGTGTCTTTTTGCTGATGACACAAAGATTTGTAACAGGGTTGATGTTCCTGGAGGGATACACCAAATGGAAAAGGATTTAGGAAAATTAGAGGAATGGTCAAAAATCTGGCAACTAAAATTTATTGTCGATAAGTGCGAGATAATGCACCTGGGGCGTAAAAACCCAAGAGCAGAATATAAAATCAGTGATACAGTACTAACCTCAGTATCTGAGGAAAGGGATTTAGGGGTCATTATATCAGACGACCTAAAGGTGGGCAGAAAATGTCATAGAGCAGCAGGTAATGCCAGCAGAATGCTTTGGTGTATAGGGAGAGGCATTAACAGTAGAAAGAGGGAGGTGCTCGTGCTGCTCTACAGAGCACTAGTGAGACCTCATTTGGAGTATTGTGTGCAGTACTGGAGACCATATCTGCAGAAGGATATTGAAACTTTGGAGAGAGTTCAGAGAAGAGCTACTAAACTAGTACATGGATTGCACGACAAAACTTACCAGGAAAGGTTAAAGGACCTTAACATGTATAGCTTGGAAGTAAGAAGAGACAGAGGGGATATGATAGAAACTTTTAAATACATAAAGGGAATCATCACGGTAAAAGAGGAGAGAATATTTAAAAGAAGAAAAACTGCAACAAGAGGACATAGTTTTAAATTAGAAGGGCAAAGGTTTAAAAGTAATATCAGGAAGTATTACTTTACTGAGAGACTAGTGGACGCATTGAATAGTCTTCCTGCAGAAGTGGTAGCTTCAAATACAGTGAAGGAGTTTAAGTATGCATAGGATAGCATAAGGCCATCCTTCATATAAGATAGGGCCAGGGGCTATTCATAGTATTCAGTATATTGGGCAGACTAGATGGGCCAAATGGTTCTTATCTGCCAACACATTCTATGTTTCTATGTTTCTATGTGTGGCTGCAGAGGTTGCACAAATGGTATGTCTGCCCCTGGGTTGCTTGGTTTGTTCTGATAAAAATGAAGTATGCATAAAACTGCAATTTCACTATTCTGTTAAGATGGCCGCCCTCAGCCCTGAGGCTAATCCATAGGACACCTGCAGTGAAGTTAGTGAAGACCAGCACTGTATAGGGGGGTCTTGCAAAGAAGTTCCCAGGTCTGGCTGAAGCCTGTAGTCCTCCATACAACACAGAAGGGTTGCCCAAGCTCTCCTCTTAACACATCATTTATACACTGGCCAGGCGGCATATCTCCTGCTCTAGCTACATTCTCCAGCAATGCTAAGGGAGTGTCTGCCAAGCGCAGGGATGTGGAGAAGTGCACACAGCCCAGCACTGTTATCACCTGTCAGGGAGGACCTGGCTTTTTATCCATTCCCTTACAACGTTTACTCTGTTGTCCCTGCTTGTGCGTCTCCCGTCTAGCTCTGGACATGATAGATGGAGGAAGCCTAGCAACCTGATTTTAATCTCCGGTAACAATAGCCAATACTGGGGACAAAAATGTGGCTTTTAGGGGTTATTTATTAAACAATCAAAAATTAAAACAGGGCCAACAAGGTGATATTAATCACCAAAATCCAATAGTAAAAAAAAAAAAAAAAAGCTACAGTTATCCTTTAAATCTCGCCACCTTAACCCAGTCCCATTCCACCTTATCCTCAACCTTATCACTATGCTTATCACAGACCCTAACTCATTTCTTTCACCTATAGTATCATTAACCACTGGTGACTTCCATTCTTCTTTTAAACATGCCACCCTCAAGAAGACTTCCACCCATCCTCCAGAAGCCTTCCCCTTAGGCTTCATTCATATCACCATTCAGCCTTTTCCGTCTCCTGCTCCGTTTAGGAGCAGGAGAACAGAAAGGACGGATTCGGCACATAACTGAGCTGTAACTGAGCTGAATGGAGCCTAAAGACCCCATATAGACTATAATGGGGTCCTTTAGGTGTCCATTAAGAAGATGATTTTGGAGCAGAGACAAAAGTAGTGCACGCAGGACTTTTGTCTCCGCTCCAAAATCATCTTCTTGGTGGACACCTAAAGGACCCGATTATAGTCTATGTGGTCTTTAGGCTCAGTTAGGGCTCAGTTATGTGCCGAATCTGTCCTTTCTGTTCTCCTGCTCCGAAAGGCTGAACTGTGATGTGAATGAAGCCTAAGGCACCCAACTGAAAGGAATACAAGGGAGGGTATAAGGTGCCATTACCAGTGTCGGACTGGGGTACCTGGGGCCCACCAGTAAATTTTATTTTGGGGGCCCACCGGATGGATACATTTAAATATAATAATTAATTTTACAAGTTTTTTATATGAACATAGGCTGGTTGAGGAGCTGTACATTGAATATATGTATGTAGTGCAGTATATATGTATATGTATGTGCTATGTGCCACTAGGGGACTAGGGGCCCACCTTGCTCCTGGGCCCACCGGGGGTTTCCCCTGTACCCCTGTGGGCCAGTCCGAGCCTGGCCATTACCATGTGAAGCAGCAGTTAGGCACCATTAAAATTTGGGTCACTATTACTGTGCAGGGCACTATCTGTCATAATTTTTGGGGACACTCTCTATCTGACATATTTTGTGGAGTCACTATTTGTGTGGCACTATTATTAATTTCTGAGGTACAATATTTGGGGGACAGAGAAGCAAAATACACACCATTTACGACCCCAGTACTATGTAGAAGTTGTTAAAAAATAGGTAGCGAGAGTACTTTAAAGGATAACTGTCACATTTAGACCCTAATTTCAGTTTTCATATATGCAGTTACTAATATGATAATATTCCTGAATCAATAACTATTAGACTTACTTACCCCTTATTTAATAAGATTCAGCCCTTAGCAACCAGTCTGCATAAAACTACAACTTCACTATTCTATTAAAATGGACGCCTGCAGTGAAGTTAGTGAAGACCAGCTCTGTATAGGGGGTCTTGCAGTTAAATTTCCAGGTCTGGCTGAAGCCTGTAGTCCTCTCCTACAAGCTCTCCTCTTATCAGATAAGGCTTTCATTTATACACTGAGCAGCCGGCATATCTCCCTGGGCTCTACATTTTCCAGCACTGCTAAGGGAATGTCTGCCAAGCACAGGCATGTGGAGAAGTTCACACACACAGCCCAGCACTGTTATCTCCTGTCAGGAAGAACCTGGCTTTTTATACATTTCCTTACAATGTTGACTCACTATCCATTCCCAGTGCACGCAGCGTGCTCCGTCCTCGTCTGGTAGACGGAAGGAGCATAGCAACCTGATTTTAATCTCAGGTAACAATAGCCAATACTGGGGACTTTTAGGTGGCTTTTAGAGGTTATTTATTAAACACTGGGGACAATACTGGGGACAAAAATGTGGCTTTTAGGGGTTATTTATTAAACAATCAAAAATTAAAACAGGGCCAACAAGGTGATATTAATCACCAAAATCCAATAGTAAAAAAAAAAAAAAACTTGACAGTTATACTTTAAAGCAAGGAGCCAAAGATGTCTGGACAGCAAATGAGTCTTGGTTGTAAGAAGTCATCATGATTCTCCGAGCTGGATAAAGGAAAAGGGAAGTTGAACATTTGCAATCAGAGAAGACATCACCTATGAATCAGAACTTTCCAATTATTGTAACTGAAAATTGTTTTAATTTATAACTTTTAAGTAATTGTGAAGACAGTAGAAGATAATGAACCATATGCATGGTGGGGGAACAATCTTGAACCTTTTCAGTGGACCTGCCAATGTATTAAAACCGCTCTGAATTATTGTGATGATGGCAGGGCGCACTGCCTATGAGACGAGGTAAGTATATTGCTTCATGTGACGCCACCTAGGGGCATGTTATAGTGGGCATTGTTTTTGTACTAGTACACATTATAAGGCAGGGCACTATGGGGACATTAGTTCTACTGGGGGCACTAAAAGGGCATAATTTTTATACTGGCACAAGTTATAAGGGGGCATTCTTGTACTAACACACATAAGAAGCATTTTTGTACTTGCACACATAAAGGGGGTATTTTTGTACTGGAACACATTTCATTTTAACTGGGCATTCTTTATACTCGCTCACATTATAAGGGAGTATTTTTTGTCCTTGTATACATTATGGGTTTGTACGGAGATACATTATAAGGGGGTATTTTTGTAGTGGCACAAATTATAAGGGTGGATTTTTTCTGCTGGCATACATTATAAGGGGAATTATTACTACTAGGGGAATATGAGGAACATGATTACTTCTGGGGCACTATGGGCACATTTTTACTATTAGGGACACTCTGGCACTTATTTGGTGGGACTTTGGGCAGCGTTATTACAGTGGGGAGCACCCTGGCACAGTATCAGCTTAGCACAATTATTTTTGGGGACACTGCTATGACACATTAATGTCAGGGGCACTATTTGCCAGGCGCAGTTTTTTTAGTGTGGAAATAATTATTGAAGGGGGTACTATCTGTGTGGTACTAGTATTTTCAGGGGAATTATCTGTTTCTGCTGTATCGTATTGGGAGACAGGTGGCTGAAAGGAATCAGAAGATGAGGAAATAGAACATCTACATCAGAAAGGACATCAATGGATGTAAGAGGTACTGTATATGGTATTCTACCATATACAGTACCTACTGTTTTTAGCAGTAGGGCTCGAGGAAAGGGTTTAGGTTGAAAATTTGACATGCGGGGCGAGGGGGTGCTGTTTCACTTTTTGCTTCAGGCAGCCTCTGTGTACCTAATATTTTCTAAAAGTTTTGTTTAGAAGAAGTGTGGTGTGACTAGAACTTAACTAGGATACCGAATTTTAGACTTTTTTTGCACAACTTATCAAATGGCAGTTGACTTTGCAGCCCAAATTTACAAACTCTGACTCATGATTCCTATAATTATATTAGTAAGTGGTTACTTCTCCAAAGAAAAAAATTTCTGAACAGTTAACTGTCTCTTCTGTTTCATTTTGTCATCAAAGTAAGATGTCAAGGTTTATGGTAGGTAATTTGCCGTTCATGATTTTTGTTATCGCTCTTGCAGTTGACTGTAATTAAAAATGGCAGCTACATTATTGAAGAACATGTTTCTCATGTCATGCTATTCTGGTTGTTTGTAACTAAACACAGTTAAGCGACCTGTAAATCACTACGGCCTAATCATAGCACTGTAATTACGTAGGGATAGTGCACCATAGGGAGAACCACACGTAACGGTGACACATCGGAGGGTTAATCCGCTCACCTGGCAAAATTATGCAGAAGGCATAACACCTTGTGTAGCATGACCAACTGTAGTATGCCAGCAGTTGAGGCAGTGTGTCACTCTGAAGCAAAGGCACGATTGAAGCGCTACTACTAGGCCTCTATACTCGAACCCGACTGTTGTCCGATCCAAGGAAGAACCTGTATTTAACACAATATGGTTCCATGCTGTCACATAACCACTGTTCCCAACATCTCCTATGAACTAGGTCAGAATGACCTACAGGCAATTCGTCGAAACAACTATCCTGCTTTTCTCAGTCCAGTGATTTGCCCCCTCTCAGAGTCTGTCAACTGGGCAAAATGTCTTGGGGTACATGTCTACCAGTCAACAATGTCTCACCAAGAGGCACACTACCCAAAAGTAGACTTTTAGAACCTTTTATAGGGCAGCAAGGGAAGCACTTTTTCACCCTCTTGTTGCAACGCACAGTATCTAACCAGACCACACCTGTAATAATTTACATATCTGCCTGAGACATAACTGCATGCCGAGTTTTGCAGCAATCCAACATTTCTATCTGGATGTTATTTTTTTGTCAATGAGTGTATATTGAAATGTCCTTTCTATAAAATGTGAGTGTCTGCTTTGATCGCTCATGAATCTTGTTTTTCTCCCACCAATTCCTTGCACGGCTAATAGATCATAATTAATGTAATGTAATTATTTATTTTTTTGTGTGTTTTTGCTGCCGCTTTTCAGTCTTACCGGAATGTTATGCAGTTTTTTTTGCAATCATAAAATTATCCAGTGATAATAACATCATTTAGGAACACACAGTTAATGGCCTAGAATATTGTCGATTTTTAAACTGATATCACTTGCTTCAAATTTAAACCTACAGAGCAAATGTCAGAAGAATGTGTAGTAGAACTTTCCTTCAGTGGAAACATTGCTGTTCTGTCCCCAGAAGTCCCTGGTATAGTGAATACTGGTTATCTATAGTGATGTCGCGAACATAAAATTCTGCAAATGTTCGCGAACGGGCGAACCGGGCGAACCACCATAGACTTCAATAGGCAGGCGAATTTTAAAACCCACAGGGACTCTTTCTGGCTACAATAGTGATGGAAAAGTTGTTTCAAGGGGACTAACACCTGGACTGTGGCATGCCGGAGGGGGATCCATGGCAAAACTTCCATGGAAAATTGCATAGTTGACGCAGAGTTGGGTTTTAATCCATAAAAGGCATAAATCACCTAACATTCCGAAATTTTTTTGAACAACGTGGTGTAAAACATCTAGTGTGTGTATACGATCAGGTATGATATTGTATCGATAAGGATTACGCCCGCTTCACAGACATTGACAGACCAAACTCCCCTTTTAATGCACCGCAAACAACCGCAAGCAGTTCATTTGCACAACCGCAAACTCCCCATTTGCACAGGGTTGGATACCAAGCTAGCCATGTCCCGGTGATGTCATTGAAGGTTTCTTCCTCCACCCAGCCACGAACAACACCAAGGGTCCCCGAAAGGTGAATTGAATTGATTTTTCGAACGGGGAGATGGTTAAAAAAACGCTGGCTCCCTCCACTCTGTTTTAATCCACGGTCACTGCGTCTGCGCTGTGCAATTTACTGTCACACCCGATATGAGTGGTATTTTCTGTAGTACTATTCTCATCAGTTTAATCCCTCTAACGTCCCCGACTCCCCAATCTGGGGTCCATTTATTGAATTAATTTTTAGAACGGGGAGATGGTTAAAAAAAAAACTGGCTCCCTCCCCTTTGTTTTAATCCACGGTCACTGCGTCTGCACCGTGCAATTTACTGTCACACCCGATATGAGTGGTATTTTCTGTAGTACTATTCTCATCAGTTTAATCCCTCTAACGTCCCCAATCTGGGGTCCATTTATTGAATTGATTTTTCGAACAGGGAGATGGTTAAAAAAACGCTGGCTCCCTCCACTCTGTTTTAATCCACGGTGACTGCGTCTGCGCCGTGCAATTTACTGTCACACCCGATATGAGTGGTATTTTCTGTAGTAGTATTCTCATCAGTTTAATCCCTCTAACGTCCCCAATCTGGGGTCCATTTATTGAATTGATTTTTCGAACGGGGGGATGGTTAAAAAAACGCTGGCTCCCTCCACTCTGTTTTAATCCACGGTCACTGTGTCTGCGCCGTGCAATTTACTGTCACACCCCATATGAGTGGTATTTTCTGTAGTACTATTCTCATCAGTTTAATCCCTCTAACGTCCCCAATATGGGGTCCATTTATTGAATTGATTTTTCGAACGGGGAGATGGTTAAAAAAACGCTGGCTCCCTCCCCTTTGTTTTAATCCACGGTCACTGCGTCTGCGCCGTGCAATTTACTGTCACACCCGATATGAGTGGTATTTTCTGTAGTACTATTCTCATCAGTTTAATCCCTGTTACATCCCATATCAGGGATTGCCTTTTGTGAAAAAAAAATTTAGGCCGGGTACCTTCGACTGCCTTTACAGTGACAGACCAAACTCTCATACACCAAACTGAATTGATTTTATGAACCGGGAGATGGAAAAAGCAGCTTGGTCGGTCCTCTTACTCCCAAATTGGGGCACTGCGCGTGCACAGAGCAATGTGCTGTGACACCCTATATGAGTGGTGTCTTAACTAGTACTATTCCTATCAGTTTAATCCCTGTTACGGACCCTATCCGGTCGAATTGATTATCCATTGTCGAATTAGCGAACCATTACGACATCATGAAATAATTTAGTTCTGAGCTCTGTACTTGCTTTGTATTGGAATTGATGGGGATTTTTTTAATTGTCTGCATTATTTCTAATAAACTATTAAGAGACTTTATTATGATTTTTTATTTTATGTATTAAAAACCCATACAACATAAAAAAAAAAAAAAAAAGGTAAATTAATGTTTTCTCTATGAAATATTATCCAGCCGTCCGATCGCTTTTGGTCTGACCATAATGAAGCAATGGCCTTATCATCTGGGGTGTGGCAACATTGCCAACACACTCATAGAAGTGATGATTGCTTCATTGTGATACGCAAGCCCCTTCACCACAACAAAGTAACGATCACAAAGGGGTTTTTGCAGCCACAGTGCTGCACCATAGGACAGAAAAATTAGGCATGTACACATGCCTGAAAAATAACGGCATTGTTGCAGCCGCTATTGTAGCAGCGGCCGGAAAAATTGATGTTTTCCAGGCAGAAAAGTGCCTAAAACATTGCGGCTTGAACCCTAGTTGGTGGTGGAGAATTCACGAAAGTCATCCGGTATGCAGACATTAAATACAGCAGCGTGGGGACCATTTTGAGGCCAAGGCATGTCATCAGGCCTTTTGTTAGTCAAACATATCCCCCACTGTCAGTCCCTTCGGGATCCATGCTCATTCATCTTTATGAAGGTGAGGTAATCAAACACTTTTTTGACCAAGGCGACTTCTCTTGTCAGTGACAATGCCTCCTGCTGCACTGAAGGTCCTTTCTGACAGGACACTTGAAGCAGGGCAGGCCAGAAGTTCTATCGCAAACTGGGATAGCTCAGACCACAGGTCAAGCCTGCACACCCAGTAGTGAAGGGGTTCATTGCTCCTCAGAGTGTCGATATCTGCTGTTAAGGCGAGGTAGTGTGCTGTCGGTCGAGTCGTTCTCTAAGGCTGGATCCCGAAGGGCTGTGGCGATGTGTAGGACTGAAAAAGCTCTGCATGTCGTATCCCGGATGTGAAATAGCCCCTGGGGAGCTGGGGGGATTTCAGTTGATGTGCAGCCAGACGCCGCAGCAGAAGAGGACTCAGGAGTAGAGGAGGTGGCAGTAGGTCTGCCTACAAGTCGTGGCGGTGTCACCAACTCCGCTGCGGAGCCACGCATTCCATGCTTGTCAGCCGTCAGCAGGTTGACCCAATGCGCAGTGTACGTGATATACCTGCCCTGACCGTGCTTTGCAAACCAGGTATCAGTGGTCAGGTGGACCCTTGCCCCAACACTGTATGCCAGAGATGCCATGACTTCCTTTTCAATGACATTGTAGAGGTTTGGGATTGCCTTTTTTGTCCGGGTACCTTCCACTGTGGTGTCCCAATAGCGACAAATTTTTTGAAGGCCTCAGACTCCACCATCTGGTATGGTAAAAGCTGGCGGGCTAAGAGTTCCGTCAAGCCAGCTGTCAGTCGCTGGGCAAGGGGGTGATTCTGTGACATTGGCTTCTTACGCTCAAACATGTCCTTGACAGACACTTGACTGTGGGCAGATGAGCAGGAACTGCTGATGGTGACAGGCGAAGTGGCGGTTGGTTGAGAGGGGGCAGGGAGGACAGCAGTGGTTGACGTGGTTGAAGATGCTGGACCAGGAGGAGCATGGTGGCTTTGAGTTTGTGTGCTGCTTGTACTCATGTGTTGATCCCATAGGCGTTTGTGATGTGAGATCATGTGCCTTCACAAAGCAGTTGTACCGAGGTGGGTGTTGGACTTCCCACGACTCAGTTTCTTTTGGCACAGGTTGCAAATGGCATTGCTGTTATCAGAGGCAGACACACAAAAAAAATGCCACACTGCTGAGCTTTGCAATGACAGCATTCTGGTGGTGGCAACAGCATGCGTTGACTGGCGTGCTGTCTGGCTGACCCCGGGTGCCGATACATGCTGTCTGACTGTGCCACTAACTCCTTGCGACGACCTCCCCCTGCTTCCAACTCGTCTCCTCATTTTCTCTGTCTCCCCTTCTGAACTTTTCCCCCTCTTCTTCTCTTCGAGCAGGCACCCACGTGGCATCCGTAGACACATCGTCATCATCAACCGCTTCACTTGTATCTGACACCTCCGCAAAGGAAGCAGCAGCGGGTAAAACATCATCATCATCATCATCATCACACTGTACGTCCATGTGTGTAATCCTGCCTGACTGAGACATATCTCTGTAATCTACATCATCTGGCAATAATGGTTGCGCATCACTAATTGCATCCAACTGATGTGTGAATAACTCCTCTGACAGATCAAGTGAAGCGGCTGTGGTGGTAGTGGTGGTGGTGGCGGCGGGCGGGAGCGTGGTAACTTGAGAGCAGGTGACCGAAGCTGAGTTGGAGGAGGATGGTGCGTCAAGGTTCTTAGCGGAAGCTGTTGAAGATTGGGTGTCCTGTCTAAGCCAGTCAACTATGTCCTCAGAATTTTTCGGGTTCAGGGTACGTGGCCTCTGAACACTAGGCATTATTCCAGGGACAGTGGAAATCACAGCACCACGACCACGACGGTCCCTGCGGGGTGGCCTGCCTGTGCCTGTCATTTTTTTTAGATTAGTGGTACTATGCGTGCTAGGTACTGTGCCACCCGGTATCAGTGGTGGGCACTGGCAGTGGGCACAGTACAGTCTGTGGAAGTGGGCCTGACACACACTGGCAGCAGGCAAGCAACTGAATTTAGACTACTGTCTAAAAATTAAATGCTTTATTTATCGGCAAGCTACTGTGCCACCCGGTATCAGTGGTGGGCACTGGCAGTGGGCACACTACAGTCAGTGGAAGTCGGCCTGACACACACTAGCAGGCAAGCAACTGAAATTACACTAAAGTGTAAAAATGAAATGCCTTTTTTTGATGCAAAGTCCTGTGCCACACGGGATGACAGGGGTGGGCACTGGCAGTGGGCACACTACAGTCTGTGGGCCTGCAGCTCCTCACACACAGGCAGGCCAGGCAACTGCAATATGTATATGGAGAGAAAAAAAAAAGCAGACTAATGTTGCAGCCCTAAAAAGGGCTTTTTGGAGTGCTGTCAGGACGCTGTCCTTACAGCAGAGATCAGATGAGTCTTTCAGGACTGGAGTGGGCACTGAATTCACTAACCTAGCTATCGATTTCCCTATTAAATCAGCAGCAACTACACTCTCCCTCCTCTCACTAAGACTTCAGCTTCCGAATGAATCTAAAATGGATGCTGTTCAGGAGATAGGAGGGTCTGGGAGGGAGGGTATGCTGCTGATTGGCTGGAATGTGTCTGCTGACTGTGAGGTACAGGGTCAAAGTTTGCTCAATGATGATGTATAGGGGGTGGACCGAACATTGCATGTGTTCGCCCGCTGCGGCGAACGCGAACAAGCTATGTTCGCCGGGAACTGTTCGCCGGCGGATAGTTCGGGTCATCTCTAGTTATCTAGTGGACTGAAATAAAGCATGATTCTGAGAACCAAGTGATTAATGTTCAAGAATTTAAGAGTCATGTTAGCAAACTCTGAAAATGTTCCCTAGATATGGTCTGTGTCCAGGTAGCAGGTGAACAATGGCTCATTCACTGACAGTCACTCAAAGTCAGTCCTTAGGTTAATTTCACACAGTATTGCTGGCCCGACTACTTAAGTTGTGTCTGCTTATTGGTTTTGTCCCTGCCTTCTTGTGTTGCCCCATCTTTCAGACCCGCCTACAACACTGTGCCTCTTTTAGTTTTTTTTTCCAGGGCCACTTTAAGCTTCCAGTCCACCCCTGCCACCATGTCTGCAACAAAAATCTGTATATATTTTTCACTGCATGTGAACTGGTTTGCGAATAGCCAAGTCACGTAGGAAGTGGATTGAGTGTGACAAATCCTCAACATGTGAATAGATAGGTTGATGTGTTGCTGCCTGCTACCCATATATTATTAGGGTTTCCCGAATGATCTCCCTACATGCCACCACTTCTTTAACAGGGGTTTCCAGCTGTATTAATTTTTTAAAATAATATGGCTCAAATAAAAATAAAATCCATACGGTTACTCCCCAGGTGCTGCCATCACAACACTACTCTGGTCTCCATTCCTGTCCATTTCACATCCTTCTCTTCAATCAGTCTGCTTTCCACAATGTCAGCCCGCACACAAAGTGCCGCTACAGAATCTATGATATCAGAATGAAGAGTGGACTCTTTGAAGAGATTTATCTCCCCCCTGCGCCTCTTTCTTTAGTGTAAAAAGAGTTGCAAACCTTGATATATGTGACTTTTTAAATGCCACTTGCAACAAAACTTAATGCGCCACCCTAGCCACTTCCTGAAAAGGGGGTTGGCAAGGGTGAGCAGAGGGCAAGGCCAGCGGGTACACAACATTTATTTTCATTTGCATTATTTTGAGATGCAAATGAAGATAGAGCTGCTGTAGATTTCAGTTTGGCACGCAGACAGTGTATGCACGTAATTTCTGATGAGGCCTGTGCCTTGTCGTAAATTATTCGGCACCTTCATCAGCGCAAGACATCTGGGAAGACTGGCCTAAAATGCCAGTCTTTGATAAATTTTCCCATTTGTACTTTCCATGTGTTATAGACCGTCTACAGTAAATAGAATCAGACACTATTTCACTATGCACTTTTTTACAGTACCTTGAAAAAGTATTCATACCCCTTGAACATTTCCATGTTTTTTCACATTACACCCACAAACTTTAAATGTTTTTTATGGGGATTTTATGTGATAGGCCAACACAAAGTAACAAGTATGTGTGTGTGAAGTAAAAAGAAAATAATACATGA
Source organism: Bufotes viridis (assembly GCA_033119425.1). Classification (NCBI taxonomy): domain Eukaryota; kingdom Metazoa; phylum Chordata; class Amphibia; order Anura; family Bufonidae; genus Bufotes; species Bufotes viridis. Next base: position 291,744,336 of record CM065593.1, on the reverse strand, counting down.
TTTTAAAAATTTCTAATAAATAAAAATCTGGAAAGTCTTGTGTGAATTTGTATTCAGCTCCGCTGAGCCAATACTTTGTAGGACCACCTTTCACTGCAAACTCAGCTGCAAGTCTTTTGGTGCAGGTCTCGATCAGCTTTGCACATCTAGAGGCTGAAAATTTGCCCATTCTTTTTTGTAACATAGCTGAATCTCAGCTGAACCTGAATTCTCAATGAGTTTTAGGTATGGACTTTGACTTGGACCATTGTAACACATGAATATGCTTTGATTTAAACCAGGGATGCCCATCCTGCTGCCCTCCAGCTGTTGCAAAATTACAACTCCCAGCATGCCTGGACAGCCTATAGCTACTAGGGCATATGGGGTACACAACTATTAGTTGTCCTGTGGACAGATTCTCCAACCTGAGATGTGGATCTTTGCAGCTCCTTCAAAGGGACCATGGGCCCCTTGGCAGCTTCTCTAATTAGTGCTCTTCTTGCCTGGGCTGTCAGTTTAGGTGGACGACCATATTTTGGTAGGTTTGTAGTTGTCATACTCCTTCCATTTTTGAATGATGGATTGAACAGTGCTCCTTTATCCCTGACCTGTCTGGTGTGTTTCTTGGTTTTCATGATGCTGTCTGATCACTAATGTTTTCTAACAAACCTGTGAGGCCTTTACAGAACAGCTGTAGTTATACTGACAATAAATTGTACACAGGTGGACTCTATTTACTAATTAGGTGACTTCTGAAGGCAATTGGTCGCACTGTATTTTATTTAGGGATATCAGTACAGAGGGCTGAATACAAATGCATTTCACACTTTCCAGGTTTTTATTTATTAAACATTTTGAAAGCAATATATATTTTTTTTTAACTTCACAAATACTTTTTACTTTGTGTTGGTCTATCACATAAAATCCCAATAAAATACATTTACATTTGTGGGTGTAGCCAGGGGAGTACATAAAAATCATTAGGCCCCATAGCAGGATTCTGAATTGGCTCTCCATATCTGGATGCACCAGACCCGTCACTACCGTAATTTTCGTTGTTGTGCTCTTATGAACAATAAATGTCACTGGCACAGTTGTAAACAAAGCCTAATGCACATCTTAACTGCTGCAGAACATCATAATAGTGACAAGAGAACTGCACGTCTCATCATGACCAGTTTCATGACCTGTCTCATCATACTGGCAGTAGTCCCAGCAAGCTGTTGCGACACAGTACGACCTGCCGATGCTCTCTGGGTACAGTGGGACGGGTGGGCATTCCAGTGGATGCCCCTGACGAAACTCCAAGAGTGAAACCCGGGTCGGGCAAACCGAGAGGAAAATTGTGTTTGATGCTGTTTTTATTGCTCCTTCTGTGAGTATAATTAAAAAGATATTCATTTATACATGATAGTATTGCACCAGAGGAGGTTTTTATTGCCATTATAGTGTACTGAAAAGAAAACTGCTGAAAGAAGGAACAAGTTCCATCGGAGGAGGGAGTGTGTTATATGTCTCAACTTTCTCTATGTCTAGTAAGTATATAGGAGTGGTGAAGGTACGTGTTCCGTGAGGGTACTTCACTACGGTATATGCTCTCTGACATTTCACAGGATCTCCACATGCAAGGAGCCTGGGTCTCTTGGACGACTCGATTAAGTGCCACGTTGACATAGCGTGGGAAACAAGAGAGAAAGGGACGCGCGGTCTCAATATCTTTGCGTTTTGAACTGTTGAATGTGAACTGATCCCAACACTTACAGAGACTCGCAGCGAAGAACCGTCCGAAAACACTGGTGACTGTTGTTTTAAGCTTCAGCAGGTTCTTTTCTGCCAGAACAGTTTACTGAAACTACTTCTGGCAGTGAAAAACAGGTGAAAATTAGTAGGGAATACATGAAAGAGTAAAAGAGGAGAGAACTACAACTCCCAGCATGCCCAGACTGTTATTGTAGGGCATTAGTGAACATTACATGGAGGGGGATACAGTAGGACAAAACTACAACTCCCAGTATTGGGATGTTCTGGGCTATCCCTGGACATCACTCACCCCTCCTCAAGGCACATACAGAAGTTCCTTCCCATGTAGTTTCACTACATTTTCCACTCCAGGGCTGCGCTCCATCTCCCTGGTCATGTCACATGACAATGACATCATCACAGTTCTTCAGCTGTAAAACTACTGACCCTGTACTCTGTATGGCTGCCTGATCACATGTTGATTACATCATTAAAGGTCCTTCTGAACAGCTAGCTAGGTTTTCATAGCTAGCTACGTAAGTGTAATTGGTGGTGGGGCTTTCTTGCATGGCCGGGCCACATAGCAGCTGTGTGGTCTGCCTCTATTAGAGGTACGCCACTGGGTGTAACGTGAAAAAATGTGGACATGTTCAAGGGGTATGAATACTTTTTCAAGGCATTGTACATGGACAATAAAGCCATGTAACAAATATTGAGATCAGTGTACCTTTAATACATGCTATATTTTATCAGCACTATACAACAATCTATTCTCTTGGGTATGAATAAAGGGTCTGTTTATGCTTGCAGATGATGGAGCCAATTATGAATATTTATATGAACCTTCTGATAAGTGGCTTGTATCAATGTGCCAGCGATCAGTCAACAAATAAGAAAGCACTTGTTTGCCTGCTGATGGGATTGTTTCTTCTACCATAAAAATGCTCACTGGTTGGTAGCACATCTCCCTATATAAACAGGCGATGCGCTGCCGACATAATGTAAAAGTACGAGGAATGAAATACTGGATTAAAGATACTGTAATTTGTCCCCAACTCTTTCCACTGTTTAAAGTGTTTCTAAATGAGCACCGATTGACTTATTTTATCATCAATCATCCCTTCTTATGTCCTGTAGTGATACTGGAGGGATACTTAAGATAGCTAATCATACCCACTTCCCCACTCTGTTTTCAAAACTGGAATATGTGGTGTAAAAATGCAAAAAGGTGCAAGATTTTTTCACAAATGAGTCTAAAAATTAGCAAAAACCCTCTTTTTGCAACTTTTTGAGGACAGAATTCTAGAGTGCAGGGCTTTATAAATTCCTCCAAGAAGTTTAAACATGCCTGTAATTTGGTCTACACATTATTATATTATGTTTATCTAAAACATAATTTATTAAAACAGCATATATACTGTAGAATACTAATTTGGGCAACTTCCTTGAAAACATCATAGAAGTTTTTTTCTATTCTATGTATTTCCTTTTCCAACATAAACATATTTCACAGAACTATAAACTTTTCCAACATTTACACATCTGAGTTCTTATTCTAGGTGACCTGTGGATGTGATTTTCATCGCCTAGAAGTATTAGCATTGGTTACCATTTGGGTAATATCCAGGAGATTATTTAACACTAAGTAACAACACAGCACTGGAGAGCATGCCATTTGTACTGTACATGCTAATTTAGTCATCACTGGCATATGAGTGCTAGGTAAATGCCATACATTGGATAGCAGGAAAACTTCTTGAGGTACATTTACTACGCGATTGAGGTATAAAAAAGATGCAAATTATGGTTCATGGCATATGTGCACCATAACTTTTTAAGCTTCTCAGCACTTTTCAGAAGAGCCAAGAAAAGAGAGCAAGGCTTAATGGGAGGGGTGGGGCTTTACCTACCCCCAGAGTTACTATAACTTTCACCAGAAAATGGCTTACGCTATAGATGAAGTCTATGCCAGCCTGTAGCTGGCGTAGACTTCAGTATCTGGTGCATGGCAGGACAGGAATGTGCCTAATTTATTAAGTGGCATCTGTCTCTTAATAAATTAGGCACATCTTACCCCAGTGCAAGGGGATCAAGACTGGCGTATAGGTATTGCCAGTTTTGATAAATGTCCCTCAGTTTTTTTTTTTTACTTTTTTTTCTGCCTTTCTTTAAAGAAGATGTCCAATTTGGACAATATCCCCCCCCCCCTTTTTTTTTTAAAGGGACTCCTATGAATATATTTTGTACTGCTTCAGTAAACCCCATCGATCATTTGTGACTTGGGCAGGAACTCAACAGGAAGAGTTCAATTGCCCTGCAGTGCCACCACAGGTAAAATGAAGACTTACTTGGTTCTAATTCTACTCAGTCGGCTGTGTAATGTATGGAAGTGTTGGATCCTCCAAAGTCACAGAAGGCCTTTGAGGCGTACCGATTACAGACGTGTGACGCAAAGGAAGGGAAAAGGGGAAGCCCTGTCCAAGGGAGAGGGAAAGGTGGTGACCCCTAACTCGCCTAGAAGCTGGCACCTGACTGCCCTGACGTCCCTAGACGGATTCTTCCCCCGTACGCCGATCATGTGCCTAAACCCTGGCTTTCCTTAAGCTGAGCCCTAAGTAGTGAATAGGGCGGTGGGAGCACTAGTCCTCACCACTAACACTAAAGGAAAACACCAGGGAGAGGACAGACAATACAGACAAAACATATAAGCCTAGGTGGGCGACAACAGCGGATAACAAAAGCCCAACAGGGATCTGGAGGGTAACGCTCTGGTATGACAACCAGGAACAACAGCTACACAGCTCCAGTGGGTCAGTATAGAAGTACAGGCAGGAAGCTCTATACCTGGCAACCAGAGAAGTGGGAAGGGGGAATATAAGGAGGTGACGAACAGGAAACAGCTGAGGAGAAAAAGCTACGGATCCCTGAGTGAGACAAAAAGGATTGCGAGGCAAACACAGAAAGCTACCATTAAGTAACAGCGCAATCTTTAGACACAGAGCGCGCAGCCACCCGCTGCGACTTCCTGACCCCATATAACGGAGTCAGACGTGGCTCCTGACACCCTCGTGACATGAAGTCTCTCTCCACTATAGCAAATAGATGAGGATACTGAATGGGGGATCTATTAACTCAAATTTATATAATAGGGTATATGAAAATGAGTTTTCTAAAACAGAAAATTGCATTGAAGAATGAATTGTCTTTGGCACCATGTGTCAATCAGGTTTCTTTCTAATGGCAAGAATTTATGCCATCAAGAAATAATTGAAGCTCAAAAGAATTGAAACTGTGATCAGAACCTTGGACAAAACTATGTTTAGGTAAAATGAATGGACTTGACCAGGTATTATTTTTTATATGTTCATGCCTGTTTTTTTTTAACTTTTGCACAAATTTGAAAGTACTGTAAGTATTAACTTATTGTATAAAGAAACTTTTATGCTAATATGCTTCTGTGTATCTCAAAATTCCCATGGCTGCCCTTACTTTAAGTACAGACTTTAAACTGTATTTTGTGTCAGACCATATTCTTGAAAAATGAGCATTCAACCACAGACTGCCCTAAATTTCCCCACATCTGTTGCTGAAAATTTTTGAAATAGAGGTCAACGATTTCATTCTGCTTTGATTTCAAAATGGAATATTTTTGGCAATCACATCTGGAGTGCCAAAGTAAATTCATTCTTCAATGTAATTTTCTGTTTTAGAAAACTAATTTTCATATACACTATTAGGGAAATTTGAGTTAATAGATCCCCCATTCAGGATCCTCATCTATTTGCTATAGTGGAAGGAGACTTCAAAGGCCTTCTGTGACTTTGGAGGACCCAACACTTCCATGCATTACACAGCCAACTGAGTAGAATTAGAACCAAGTAAGTCTTCATTTTACCTGTGGTGGCACTGCAGGACAATTCAACTCTTGGTGTTGGGTTCCTGCACAAGTCACAAATGATGAATGGGGTTTACTACAGCAGGACACAATATATTCATAGGAGACCCTTGTAAAAAACAAAAAAGGTATTGTCTTCTTTAAAGAAAGGTAGAAAAAAAGGGAAAATAAGAAACTGAGGGACATATTTCTGCCCTGCCATGCACCAGATACTGAAGTCTACGCCAGCTACAGGTTATAGTAACTCTGAGGGGAGGCAAAGCCCCACCCCTACCGCTAAGCCTCGCTCTCTTTTCTCGCCTCTTCTGAAAAGTGCTGAGAAGCTTAAAACATTATGGTGAACATATGCCATGAATTTGCATCTTTTTTACACCACAATGGCGTAGTAAATGTACCTCAAGAAGTTTTCCTGCCGTCCAATGTATGGCATTTCCCTAGCACTCTGTGTCTCATATGCCAGTGATGACTAAATTAGCTTGTACAGTACAAATGGCATGCTCTCCAGTGCTGTGTTGTTACTTAGTATCAAATAATCTCCTGGATATTACCCAAATGGTAACCAATGCTAATACTTCTAGGCAATGAAAATCGCATCCACAGGTCACCTAGAATAAGAACTCAAATGTGTGAATGTTTAAATAACAATAATAATAATTTTAAACTGGAAAACATGATGTCACAAAATGTTAGATTTAGATTTCCCAGAAGTAAAAGGTATTTAAGGATAATCTAGGCGCTGGCTTCAAATCCAACATAGTTAGCAACAAGATGGAAATTATTTTTCTTGCAGTAATTACTATGGAACTCCCAGAAGGTGTTTATTATGTTCAAATGGCATTGAGTCTCAAGATATTTTTTGCATGCAGTTTTTTTCAGGCAGCATCCAGTGCCTTGTTATACTCAGTTTGGCTGAAATGATTTTTTATTATTATTTTTCTTTAAGATTTATGCATTAAATTAAAGTTTGCAGTATTCCTAAATGCATGGCACATATGAAATAAAATGAACGTATACTTGTTTTGTAATAACTGAATTAATGTCACAGACATTAAGATCACTCATTACGCAAGGGGATTGATATGGTGCTCATGTTTTCATATTTGAACTAAGCTTAAGTGTGAAATTACCAGCTCGTAACTGTTGTTTCAAGTACGTTTGCACATTGCAAGTATGAGATAAATAAATACCGAATAGCACAAGGCATGAACGATGAATAGTAATATTTCTATAGCTCTATAAATGGATTTAAAAAATGTCAAGACCAATGTAGAAATAAGCAAGTCATATGTTAAAAGAACAAGATGTGTATTGTGACCAAGTCATGGAGTGTAACTAGTACCATGAAACAAAAAGCTTTCAAAATAATATTTGTGATAAAGAACGGACATCAATTAGTTTCCATTATTAAAGTAAGCCAGATGGGGCAACCTGTCAGGCTCTGACAGGTGAGATTGAGGGAGAACAGGGAGGAGGGAACCCACTGGCAGGTAGCAGCCAGGAAACGAGGTACCAGAGGACAATCCAAAAGAGTAGTCGGGCAAAATACAAGGTCAAGGCAGGAAGCACAGGGTCAGAAATGGTGGTCGTTCCAAATTCGGTACATGGGAAGTCAGCAGGAAGCAGTAAACAGGGCAACTAGTAGGCTTAGTATTTCTCACCATAAGGTGGAATAACTCAGCACTGAGCCAGGGCTATGTTCAGGTTTTTATAACCAGAGGGTGTGTGTGTCCGTCCCTTGTCTCCAAAGTGACCAGAAAGCTTCATCTCCTGCTGCCCAATAGCAGATGAAAGCGCGTGTGTGTGGGCTGGGAAACCTCGGAACTCATTGGACGTTGCTTCAAAGATGCTTTTTTCCAAAGCTGCTGTATCCGGAGACGGTGGAGGACCGACTCAACGTGTTTTTCGTGTTGCAGCAATGTCTGGGAGAAGACGAGTATGTCGTCTAGATATACCACCACATGCGAGTCCAGAAGTTCATGGACCACGTCATTGACGAAATGCTGAAACGTGGCTGGGGCATTACAGAGCACAAAGGGCATTACGAAATACTCGTAGTGCCCGAATCGTGAGCGCAAGGCCGTCTTCCAGTCATTGCCCTGCTGAATGCAGACGAGATTGTAGGCCCCCTGGAGGTCGATTTTGGTGAAGAACCTAATGTCCTTCACCCTATCTAATAAGTCCGGAATGAGGGGAAGCGGATAACGGTTCTTTTTGGCAATATCATTGAGAGCCCTGTAATCTACACAGGGGCAGAAGCCGCCATCTTTTTTTTCCACAAAAAATATACTGGCCCAGATGGGAGAAGTGGAAGGGTGGATAAACCCCTTTTCCGGGCTCTCCTCTATATATTCTTTCAGGGTCTTGGATTCTGGTTCTGAGAGATTGTACAGGTGCCGGTATGGCAACGGGGCCCCAGGGAGTAGGTCTATAGGGCAATCATATGGCCTGTGGGGCGGCAAGGTATTGGCACCCTTTTTCTCAAACATATCCGTGAACTCTTGTCTGCCAGGGTGTGCTCAAAAGTACCCAGGGCCGTAGGAGTTCAGTTGATGGAAAGAACACTCTCCACAGAGCTGGTACTGAAGTAGAAGGTGACGGATCCAGTGGCCCAGTCAATCAGAGGATTGTGTTTCCGGAGCCAGGTGATACCCAGGATGACAGGGAACAATTGAGAAGGCACGATGTCCCAAGTGACCCATGTGGAGTGGTGGTTGCCGATGCGGAGGAGCAAGGGATGGGATTCCATGGCGATGGGACCCGATTGGAGGGTGCTGCCACCCACCATGTGCAGCCGGGATGGATTACTCTTCGGGCGCAGTGGAATTCCTAACTGCAAGGCCAGGTCCTCGTCCATGAAGCAGCTGCTGGTGCCCGAGTCGATGAAGGCAGAAAGGTTAATGCTATTCTTGTCCAACTGTAGGAAAACAGGGATAGTAAGGTGAGATGACTGGTTGTACCCTGGAGGGGTAACACCAGGTGGAGATATGTCTGGCCTACCTGCCGGAGGTTTGGTGGGACAGTCCTTCAAGAAGTGGCCTGGTTTGGCACAGTATAGGCACAGATGCAGTTCGCGCTGTCTAGTCCTCTCGACTGCAGAAAGGGGGCCACGAACAACCCCAATCTGCATGGGTTCTTCCGGGGTGAAGTCTTCGAGTGTGGGAGCGGGAAATAGCACCGGGAGAGGCAGGGGGTCTGGTCATCGTGGGTTTTGTGTCAGCTGCCTCTCCTGATGTCTCTCTCGGAAGCGTCGGTCCAGGTGGGTGGCTTGGCGCATCAGGGCCTCTAGGGTATCAGGTACTCCAGTGCGGGCAAGCTCGTCCATCAATGGCTCCGACAGTCTGATTCGAAACTGGTCTATGAGAGCGATCTCGTTTAGTCCGGTGTCCGGGGCGACCTCACGGATCTCGGTAATATAGTCTTCCACAGGACGCCTCTCTTGGCGGACGTTGCGCAAAGTACTACTGGCGATGGAGGCCCGTAGTGGATCATCATACAGCCTCTGCATGGCAGTGACAAAGGATTCCCAAGTAAAGAGCACCGGGTCACCGGCTTGGAGTAACTGATGAGCCCAGGTCTGGGGAGGCCCTGAGAGTATAGAGATAGCCATGTGTACCTTTATATATTCAGTGGGGTACGTGCGTGGCTTCAGGGCGAAGAGGAGCTCACAGGAGACAATGAATGAGCGGTACTTCTTCTGATCACCTGCGAAGCACTCCGGGAGGCCGATCAATGGTTCACTGGCGTGCATTTCAGCATGTGCCCAAGTGGACGGAGTTGAGGGTAGCTGCACGGTGGCTTCTGCGCTGCATCGCTCCTTTGGAACAGAAGCTTGTGACTCTTCTGCTTCTCCCGGAATGATTGTGTCATCAGTCTCTTATGTTTAGAGAGGGCTGTGATGGCGTCTTCTGCTCCTGCGGGTTCCATGGAGGGGCTGAGTTATTATGTCAGGCTCTGACAGGTGAGCTTGAGGGAGAACAGTGAAGAGGGAACCCACTGGCAGGTAGCAGCCAGGAAACGAGGTACCAAAGGACAATCCAAAAGAGTAGTTGGGCAAAATACAAGGTCGAGGCAGGAAGCACAGGGTCAGAAATGGTGGTCGTTCCAAATTTGGTACATGGGAAGTCAGCAGGAAAGCGTAAACAAGGCACCTAGGAGGCTTAGTATGTCTCACCATCAGGTGGAATAACTTCGCAATGAGCCAGGGCTCTGATCAGGTTTTTATAGCCAGAGGGTGTGTGTGTCCGTCCATTGTCTCCAAGGTGACCAGGAAGCTTCCTCTCCTGCGGCCGAATAGCAGGTAAAGGCTTTTGTGTGTGGGCTGGGAAACTTCCTCCAGCAAGGTCCACAGCTTAGGAATAAATGAGTGCATTAGCGGCTGGGACGACTGTGGATCTGCCAGGCTGATGGGAGGTTCGTACCCAAGCCGTACCCTCCGACCCGGGGAAAGATGATGTCCCCGTCTTCCTGACACAACCACAGTTCCTATTTGGAGTATGATGTTATAGGATTATTACTATAGCCCTCAACTTATTGGCCAATAGATATCACGTGGCTGAACCTATCTTACTAAGATATGATGAAACATCTTGATCATTGTTGGCTAATCCACTAAGAGATCCACTGTCATTAATATATAGCATTTTCTTGTGGAATCTTGTTTTTTTAATTCTATGCTTATCGAAAAAATGTTAAATATAACAATGTGAATGTAGTTTACAATCTGACCAAATTCAAATATGCTTAAGGTTAACCTGTCGGCTCCTCCAAGCCCTACTAAGTACAGTACTGCATAAACAGTACTGCTGCCCCTGCCTCTAGATGACCAGTTTGTATGTTGATATACTCACTCCAGTTCTCCCACTGTGTGCCCTCAAACTGAACTGTAGAGCTCACACAAGGAATGATGAGAACTCAAGCAGAAGTCCTCTCAATGTATTCCAGAGCTGGTTTGCAGGGGGTGGTCAGTGGTGAAACGGAGTGAGTGTGAACATAAAAATTAGCCTTCCAGAGTCAGGGGCAGCAGTAGTATTCATGTAGTATTGAACTTAATAGGCCTTGCGGAAGGTGACATTTAAAGTCCCAAAATAGAACTATAATAGAGACCATTCAAATCAGACTTCAGATACTGGTTAAAGTATAAGTAACAGAAACTATATATAATAAAAAACCTTGTTGAGATGACCACTCACTTATTTTAAAAGGTTGGTTGGTAGGACCGTGTATGATTTTTTATTTTTTTTGCAATGCAAAGCACAGAATATCAACATCATCACTTGAAATGCCATCATATCATTAGCCAAATCATCATTACCAGTCAGAGGGCGTACGCAAAAAGTTTCCAAATATGGTAAGTAATGTGGGCATTGCTAAAGAATGCCACTAAGAGACCTATGCAATAGTTTATAGCTGAGATAGAATAAAATGTGTATATAAGCACTGTACCCTGGGTGCTTCCTCGCTGCATCTTTTTGGGTAGAAATGAGAGATATAGTTACAAAAACTTACATTGTAAATTTGCTACGTTTTCCCAAAGTGGGTGCGAAATTGAAAACTTTGCTATGTTCTATTAAATGAAATAAAGCCTATTGACCATAAAATACTTATGTTTGCATACGTGAGTATTATCAACTATGAAAAATGTACGATTATTCGCTATGAATATAGATGAGCAAAGTTTTTTTTTTTTTAAATCTATTCTGTCGCTTCGTCAAATTTTTCACAAAAATTTGCTTTGATCCAAATGAATTTGTCATGAAGTGCATTAATCAGGCTTATCCTACCTGCAGTTAAACTTGAAGGAGAATTTATCCTGGTGTACATCACTGTGCAGTGCAGCAACATGCATAGCGAAACAGTTACTGTGCGTCTGAATGACAGGCAGGTCACATATATGGCCGTGCACATCACCGGGCAGGCCACCAACATTCCTAGTTAACCCCTAGCTAAACAAATAAAAAAGATCATACAGCATCCTACAGTAATGCACACTCCTGCAGGTGTCCCAATGACTCTTTAGTGGAACTAAATAAGGACATGGAGAAGCCAATGAAGTAGTGGAGAAAAAAAGGTTCATTTAATCCATGTTATGGGAATGCAAACACTTGTGTTTGAATCTCTTCTGTAAGGCCCTATTCACACATCCGCAATGCAGTCCGCATGTATTCCGCAATTTTGCGGAATACATGCAGACCCATTGACTGTGAATGGGGCCGGGAACGATGCGGAGAGCACACACTGTGCTCTCCGCATCCGATTTTGCGGAGCGCGCCGCCGATCTTCCGGTCCGCGGCTCCGCAAAAAAAATAGAGCATGTCCTATTCTTGTCCGCAATTGCGGACAAGAAGAGGGATTTTCTATGGAGTTCGGGCAATGTGCGGTCCGCAAAAATGCGGAATGCACATTGCCGGTGTGTCCGTGTTTTGCGGATTCGCGGCTCCGTGGATCCGCAAAACACTTGCGGATGTGTGAATAGGGCCTTAGATGTAGAATGACTGTGTGTCAGTATTACATGACAATTTTGACAAGTACAGGTGCACATCCATAAAGCTAGCATGCAGAAAGCAAACAAAAAAAGGTATGGCAGCACAACATCTCACATACAAACAATAAAACTGGGAAATGGGGATTATTTTAAATGAAAGTGGTATTATACCTACTATAAATTAAAAAAATAGCTCTTTGCGCACATTTTTGATCAAATGTGTGTCGGGCCCATATACCAGGCGTCAAGGTGGCTTCTGCAATTTTTTTTTCCTTTTTTTTTTTTATGTGTGCGTCAGTATTATGCTTAGTTCACACTTCACTTATTGTCAACCAAAAGCAGGTGTGGATCAAACCCACAGAAGAGGTGAAGATCTATTCTTGATACCTAATCAAAGAGTATGCTTGGCTCCTAAATTTGCCTCACAATAGTTGTTGCTATTCCAGTCCAGTTATCTCATTGCTCCCTAACCCTCTGTTAGAGCACCTACATCACCTATATTACAAAGCTAATCAAGTTGTGTCCAGTATGTTACTGAACATGGCATTGTACTTTGGTAAATCACTGTACTTTTGGTATATCATAGTGACATTGAAGCTTTGATAAGGGGGGGGGGGGGGTCAGAGAGCCGAGGACCCTACCATTTGCTGACACAAGGAGATCCAGCCAATGACATGTATTACGCGGACAGCCAATCATATGTATGGAGGAAAACAGCTTACCAGGAACCAGGAGTTTCTGAAGCCAGACTCATGGTGATCTGCTGATGAGATAATTCACTGAAGGCTTTATTCACATCTATCTTGTACGCTCTGTTAGGCTCTTGCATTGCAGATTCTTTTAAAAAAGTAGGATAAAATAGCACAGCATGGTTCTCTAATTGTTAAGTAACATACTGGGCTTCCTGACGAAAACCTGATGGACCTTATTGTAGTTAATGGGATTAGTTGAGTGCTGTTGTTTTATGCCATGTGAAGGATTTGTCTGACCCATTTTAGACCATACCAGAAATTTGGATAGATCGTTGCTGATGTGAATGTAGGCCGATCAATAAATAGGAGTTTAGTGAGAAGTACTACGTTGCAGTGTCCACTTGAGGCTGAAGCCCTGCTCTTGTATGTGCCTGAAGCCCCGCCATTGGGTCCATGATTTTGCAAGTCAAACTTAGGTATTACCTTCAAAATCATGTTTGGCTATATGCAGACACTGCAGGATATCACTGTACCCTTATCGCAAGCACTAATTCTCATGTGTTGAAGGGGTATTCCCATCACGGACAATGGCGGCATATCGCTAGGAAATACCCCGATTGTCTGATAGGTGCAGGTCCCACCTCTGGGACCTGCACCTATGTCGAGAACGGAGCGGGGAGAGTGGTGGCCGGCCACCAGTGAATGGTAGCGCACCGCGCTTGCTCGGCCCTTGCTCCCATATATTTTTATGTGGTCGACGGAAATAGCCAAGCCAGCACTCGGGGGGGCTGCATATGCGCAGTGCGTCCTCCGCCACCTTCCCAGCTCCATCTTCTGGAACGCGCACCTATTAGATAATGGAGGCATATCCTAGCGATATGCCCCCTTTGTCTGTGATGGGTATACCCCTTTAATGCGCTCATTATACGTATATGACATTGCAATGCTTTTTTTAACCATCGAGACTGGAGCCCTAACTCAGGTATTGTTCTTAGTTTCTGATAACTTAGTTTTGCTGCACTTCACTATGAACATAGAAATAAGTGAGGCTATTTATTTATTAGCTGGGCATCCTGAGTGTTTTACACTGTTAAACAAAGTACTGAAACATTAATTTCATTTTCATGCCTATTTAATTTTTGGTCTCAGTGAAACCACCAACATCCCTGCCAAATGTGACTGTGGTTTTATGATGTAAGCACCTGTTCACTGTTAGTTAGGCTGAGGCCACAGACTAATTTAACTTAGACAACTAAACATCTGTTGTACTGCAATACTTTTCACATCTAGGGCTCTGGAAAAAATAAAATAAAATTATCATTAGTGTTTTTTTTAGAATTTAGAAGTAGGAGGTATGTGTTGTATATGAAGAGCTGTTGATATACTTGGTGAAAATAATGTATATTGTGCAATAAATAAACTGTCACCAAGTCCAGTGAAGTGTAACACAGCTGTAATAGTATGTATTGAGATTGTCCTTACAGTAAAGGGCTTGTTTAAGGGTAAAATAAAATCAGCTTTTTTAACCATGGACAGCACTACTTTTGTCCTCTGGTAGGGTCTGGTATTGCAGCTCATCTCCATTGGAGTGAATGAGCCTGAACAGCATTACTAGACACAGCCTGTAGACAAGAGTGGTGTTGTTAATGCAGATAAACAGCAAACCCTTTCTTATTAATCTCTTTCTATCCCTTTAACTGTCCTTCTTTACTGTACACTAAGAAATTAGCCTTTGAAAACCTATTTTTTGTAGATCCTGCAATCTATTTGAATTTGATGACTTAATTTGTGAGATACTGTACTTTACCTACTTTTTAAACAAATGGAACACTATACTGATTGCAATTACAATCCCTCTTGACTTATCAAGAAACATTTTTCAAAGTCTAAATTTGGAGGTTAGGGTTTAGGCCACTTTCACATTCTCAGTGTTTGGTCAATGTCTGATCAGTGATTTCTATAAGTGATCGGAAGCCAAAACCAGGAGGGGAGCCTACACAGAGATAAGGTGTAATGGGAAGATTTGCACCTGTTCTGTATTTTTGTCCCACACCTGATATTGGTTCACAATTACTGATGAAAATCACTGATCAAACACTGACTATGTGAAAGCGGCCTTATTCACATGTCAGTGATTCACGTCCATGTGTTGTCCGTATTTTCTATGGACAGCGGGCGGATCAGTTTAATTGTATGTGTGTACTCAGACAACCGTGTGTTTCCCTGACCATTGGTCTACAGGAAAATCATGGGGGCATGCACTACTTTGTCCTTTTTTGTATACAGAATGTACCTATTGCGTTGGGCCTGAAAAATCCATAGACTGTTCAGCACCCTCGAGCATTTGCAAATGGTTTGTTATTGAATGTTATGTGATGTAATATTAAGCAATATATTGTAGTGTTATTTAATATACCCAACATAGCTGGCATGGTATGGATGGCATAGCCAGTGTTAACAATCCTGGCTCAGCTATTGTAGGAGGTTAGGAGCTGGCTGGCTCCAACCCTAGCTTGGGGTTGTTATATGGCGAGTTCAGAGAATAAGGAAAAAAAAGTCTATGTGCTCCCTCTCCTTAGGCCTAGAGAGCTTCAGAGACTAACAGAATTCTGCAAGATCTACAGAAAGAGAGGAAGATAGCAGATCAGAAGAACAGAAATCCTAGCGCATATGTGAACATAGTCTAAAGCCCTTCACTCGATTCATGGACTTGTAGCAAATATGTCTGTGATGATCAATAGTGTTGAGCGTGAATATTCAAATTTTATTCGCGAATATCGGCACTTCGAAAATTCTCGAATATTTCGAAAATAGTGATATATATTCTTAAAAACGAATATTCGCTTTTCTTTTTTTTTCTTTCCATCTGAACCCATTACCTCCTGCTTCTTGCTTGTGGGCAAATGAGAGAAGGCTGCAATATTGTAGTCTGTAGGGAATTAGAATATTCCTCATTATTGAATTTTTTTTTCTCTTATGCGAAAAATCGGCAATGTAATATTTGCGTAATGCGAATATTCTAACACCCGAATATATAGCGCTATAGAATATAGTGCTATATTTTCGTTTTTTAGAATATTCGTTATTTATTGTCATCTGAAGTCAATGTTCCTTCCTGCTTAAGTTGCTTTTGGGCCAATGACTGTTCACATTAAATTGGAAAAAATATGAATATTCTAAAAAAAGAATATATAGCACTATATTCTATAGTGCTATATATTTGTGTTTCATAATATTCGCATTACGCAAATATTAAATTGCCGATTTTTCGCATAAGAGAACATAATTTTTTCGAATTTAATGTGAATAGTCCAAAAGCATCTTACGCAGGGGAGAATCATGACATCAAATGGGAAAAATGACGAATATTCTAAAAAAAGAATATATAGCACTATATTACATAGTGCTATATATTCGGGTTTTAGAATATTTGCATTCCGCGAATATTTCATTGCCGATTTTTCGCAATCAATAGAATAATCTCAAATATCTGATGAATATTCGAACGAATATTCGCGAAATTTCGCAAATTCGAATATTGCCCATGCCGCTCATCACTAATGATCAGTGCTTTATCATTAAAATAGAAGCCATCATGAGGAACCGACACTGCTGGGCTCCCCTGTCTGCTGACTATATGATGCTGTGACTTTTTATAAATGATTCTTGCTAAATAGTAGGAAAAAATAGTTTAAAGAAAATGAATAATAAAAATATACCATTGTTGTTTTATTTAACAATGGTTTTTATGCTGCTTTGCAATTGCATCATCCCAGATGGTAAACAATGACCATTTGTATCCTTCAGCTGATAGATCCAATAATAGGGTACAGCCTCTACCTCTAAAACAAGATAATAATATAATACAGTTAACTCACAATTTATTTTGATCATATAAAGACAATAAAGAGTCAGCTTATAAGCATAATCAGACAAGTCACATTGATGGGAATAGCTAGTTATAATGTGACCATGATTTTCTAGGGTTTAATTTGGTAGACACTTAGGATATGCTGTAAAAAATGCAAAATATAGTTGCCTATATTTTTACTGCAGTTTCAAAGATCCAGAATAAATGGGGAACCACCACAATAAAACAGTGGTGTGATGCCTGTAGGTAGGGACAATAAAGGACAGTGAGCCCTAATCTAAAACCCAGCTCACTTTCTCTAACTACTTGAAGTATAAACCCAACTTGACAGAACCTCAACTGGATGACAGTCCTTACTCTAAATAAGTGCAGAGACAGACAGAACGAACAACAAACACAAAAGCAGAGTCATATGGCAATGAGAACCAGGCGGGCTACGCAGTACCAAATACGTGAGACAGAGAGTGGTCAGAAGACAAGCTAGGGTCACAAGCACAGAGGAATCAGTGCGCAAAAGCAGGAACAGGCAACAAGATACCTAGCTAGTGACCCAAACAACAAGACTATCACTGGCAATGGTGTATGGCCAGGACAAGATTTAAATTAAGGTCCGAGTTCCTGGATCAGAACTTGATAGGTCCATAACTCAGGGCTTCATTAGTCAGAAACACTACAGTCGTGGCCAAAAGTTTTGAGAATGACATAAATATTGGAAATTGGAAAAGTTGCTGCTTAAGTTTTTATAATAGCAATTTGCATATACTCCAGAATGTTATGAAGAGTGATCAAATGAATTGCATAGTCCTTCTTTGCCATGAAAATTAACTTAATCCCCAAAAAACCTTTCCACTGCATTTCATTGCTGTCATTAAAGGACCTGCTGAGATCATTTCAGTAATCATCTTGTTAACTCAGGTGAGAATGTTGACGAGCGCAAGGCTGGAGATCATTATGTCAGGCTGATTGGGTTAAAATGGTAGACTTGACATGTTAAAAGGAGGGTGATGCTTGAAATCATTGTTCTTCCATTGTTAACCATGGAGACCTGCAAAGAAACGCATGCAGCCATCATTGCGTTGCATAAAAATGGCTTCACAGGCAAGGATATTGTGGCTACTAAGATTGCACCTCAATCAACAATTTATAGGATCATCAAGAACCTCAAGGAAAGAGGTTCAATTCTTGTTAAGAAGGCTTCAGGGCGTCCAAGAAAGTCCAGCAAGCGCCAGGATCGTCTCCTAAAGAGGATTCAGCTGCGGGATCGGAGTGCCACCAGGGCAGAGCTTGCTCAAGAATGGCAGCAGGCAGGTGTGAGCGCATCTGCACGCACAGTGAGGCGAAGACTTTTGGAAGATGGCCTGGTGTCAAGAAGGGCAGCAAAGAAGCCACTTCTTTCCAAAAAAAACATCAGGGACAGATTGATCTTCTTCAGAAAGTATGGTGAATGGACTGCTGAGGACTGGGGCAAAGTCATATTCTCCGATGAAGCCTCTTTCCGATTGTTTGGGGCATCTGGAAAAAGGCTTGTCCGGAGAAAAAAAGGTGAGCGCTACCATCAGTCCTGTGTCATGCCAACAGTAAAGCATCCTGAGACCATTCATATGTGGGGTTGCTTCTCATCCAAGGGAGTGGGCTCACTCACAATTTTGCCCAAAAACACATCCATGAATAAAGAATGGTACCAAAACACCCTCCAACAGCAACTTCTTCCAACAATCCAACAACAGTTTGGTGAAGAACAATTCATTTTCCAGCGCGATGAAGCACCGTGCCATAAGGCAAAAGTGATAACTAAGTGGCTCGGGGACCAAAACGTTGACATTTTGGGTCCATGGCCTGGAAACTCCCCAGATCTTAATCCCATTGAGAACTTGTGGTCAATCCTCAAGAGGCGGGTGGACAAACAAAAACCCACTAATTCTGACAAACTCCAAGAAGTGATTATGAAAGAATGGCTTGCTATCAGTCAGGAATTTGTCCAGAAGTTGATTAAGAGCATGCCCAGTCGAATTGCAGAGGTCCTGAAAAAGAAGGGCCAACACTGCAAATATTGACTCTTTGCATAAATGTCATGTAATTGTCGATAAAAGCATTTGAAACGTATGAAGTGCGTGTAATTATATTTCACTACATCACAGAAACAACTGAAACAAAGATCTAAAAGCAGTTGAGCAGCAAACTTTGTGAAAACTAATATTTGTGTCATTCTCAAAACTTTTGGCCTCGACTGTAGTACACGGTACTAGAGCAGCTGAGCTAATCAGTCCACTGCTAATCTCCCCCAGCACATGCCCACTGCAGGGAGAAACAGAGCATTGCATCCGGTTGCATCACCACAGGGGTGTGGCTCAGCAGTGCCCGACCTGGCCATGCCAAGGCTGAGTATTGCACCGCTGGAGCCCAGACGAGGCAATACCTAATATGTCTACTTTTCTTTTTTCCCTATGTTTTACATTTTGTTTTTAATTTTATTTTGGGAAAATTATGTTTTCTTTTTTTTTGTAAAACTTTATTTTTTTAAGTTCTTTTTTCACTTTATCATTGTCCCACTCTTGGACTTCAACTTTTGGCAGTGATCCCCTCAGCTCCCATAGAAAGCAGGTCCCGATGCTGTGCAGGGTATTGGGCAGCCTCTGCACAGCATCGGTCTGCCTTGTCACACATCGGGTCCCCGTCACAGCAGCAGGGGGACCCGATGGCAGCTACAGGCATTGCGCGTGCCGCTGTTAGCACGGACCGCGGCACATCAAAGGTTATTGCGCCACATCGGTGTTTTCACTGATAGCGGCGCATACAGCAGGGGTTCGGCTATCAGTGACTGCCAGACCCCTCCCGCGCATCGGGCGGGTGCAGGAGCTGAGCATGTACGTCACTGGTCCTTAATTCACGGCCAGATATGATGTACATGTACGTCATGGGTCCTTAAGGGGTTAAATCACTTTTCAGAAGTGTTGATGGTGGTATAAAATGGCCAAATGTCACACCTTTTGGTGCAAACTTGGAACTTGTGCTAAAATTTGCGAACTGATACATTCCTGGCTTAGTTTCACAGGTTGGTCAGCGCACTCTTCCATCAGAAGACCAGGACAGACTTTTATCCCCTGGAGGTAAACAGTGCAACGTTTGTTCTTTCAGCGTGTTACAGCTTTATAACTGAAGCATATCCCCATGGCTTATCTTATACCTATCTATCTCATACTAGTAAAGAACCTGAGTTTTGTAAGCTATAAAATCATGTATCAAGCCAGTGGGCAAGCAATGGACAGCTGGTTGTATTGTTTAGAATCATTGTTCACGCATCCATGCAAATGGTATTCCAAAATCTCAGCAGGCATTAAGAGGGTAGAAATTATTTTCACCAGGTTATAATTCACATGTATGAAAAGGATATGACAACAACAACAATTAAAACTTACAAAGGATTAAATCAATGTTATACTACACAAAAAATAGCAAAGCAAGGGTCAGTTACAATGTTAATATGTTCCCCCTTTACAGACTAAACATCGCTAATATTTTTAAGATTTATTATGTTGAGTGTGTAGCTCACTAATCTGAGCCATAGACTGGGACTACAGGGTGCTATGTTTCCCAAGTAGAGTTGAGCGGACAGCTCGACGGGTTCGGCCGAACTTCGGAAAAAAGTTCGAGTTCGGGACCCGAACTTGACCCAAAATTGACCCCGAACTCAAACCCCATTGAAGTCAAACCCGAACTTTTGAGCACTAAAATGGCTGTAAAAATGTCATGAAAAGGGCTAGAGAGCTGCAAATGCCAGCAAAATGTTGTTAAGAGCATGGCAAGTGCTCTGAAAACAAATGTGGATAGGGAAATGACTTTAAATAACATAAAATAGGTAAAAAAATATAATAATAATCTTGGTCTAGGAGGACTAGGTCCATATGGAGTAGGAGGTTGAGGAGGCAGTGGATGTGGTGGTGTAGGTGGAAGCGGCGGTGGAAGAGGAGGAGGTAGCCTACACTGCTTTTTGGTTTTAAATATTATTTTTAAAATTAGGGTACACCCCAAAACATTGGGAAATGTAACCTGTGATAACGACCTCCAGTCATGCTAAACACACGTTTAGACAATACACTGGCTGCAGGGCAGGCCAGCACCCCCAAGGGGTAAAGGGCAAGCTCAGGCCATGTGCCCAATTTGGAGACCCAGAAGTTGCATGTTCCCAAGTAGTTAATGTATTTTTAATAGATTGATTAATAAAGATTAAATTTCACCTATTACTAGTCAGAGAGGTTGCAAAGGTTACGCTAGGTCCAAGTGACCACTTAACCCCTCTTCCAGAAGTTGCAGGGGCTGACCCCTTTCAGTCAGTTCGTGTAGGAGTGTGCACACTTACTGCCCCACCATGTCGCACATCCCCGTGATGTTCACGATCCACTTTGATATCTGCTCTATCAACATTCAATGTTCTTTTATGCGCCTACCATGGTGATCACGGGGTGGCGGGGAATCAGGGTTCCAGGCCAGAGAGGGAGCGTCCCATATTTTGGGAGATAAATAAATAAAAAAAATTTGGGATCGAGCATAAATGTGTGACAAGCTATTGAGGCGCAAATGTGGGACAAATTGCAGAAGCCCAAATGTGGGCCAAAAGAGTCAAGCGGAATTGTGGGAAAAGCTATTGAGGCGGAAATGTTGGCCAAAAGAGTATAGCGGAAATGTGGGACAAAGTATTGAAGCTTAAATGTGATACAACTTGTTTAAGTTTAAGCATTGAATCAAAGGAGGTGGCGCGCATGAATTAAAGAAGCATTTCCGAAATTTTATTCCCTGTCACCTATGCAGAGCAGGGGTTTATTCACGTCTAAAATTGTATAATGTCAACCCAAGAATGTAACAGAAAAATTACTGAAATTAATTAACATGTCTACTTGGTAGAGCAGGGGTCTATGACAGAAAACAATTGTTTATTGCCACCCGAAAATGTAAAAGAAAAATTATTGAAATTTATTAAGCTGTCAACTAGGTAGAGGAGGGGTATATTACACCCAAAAATTGGTGAATTTGACCATAAAATGCAACTGACAAATGTTTTTTTTTTTTTTTACCGGTCTAGTAGGTATAGCAGTTTTACTATACACCCAAAAATTCAGAATTTCATCCGAAAATGTAAATGCCAATTTTTTTTTTTTAAACGTCCTACTAGGTATTGCAGTGTTACTATACACCCAAAAATTTGTAAATTTCACCAGAAAATGTAAATGACGATTTATATATTTTTTTAAACGGCCTACTAGGTATAGCAGTGGTACTATACACCCAAAAAGTGGTTAATTTCACCAGAAAATGTAACAGATAATTTTTTTAATTTATTTTACCGGTCTAATAGGTATAGCAGTGGTACTATACACACCAAAAGTTTGGCGTTCCATATGGAGTAGGAGTTTGAGGAGGTGGTGGACGCAGTGGAGGAGGACGAGATAGCCAACACAGGTTTTTGGTTTTAATTTAATTTTGTAAAATTAAGGTACACTCCAAAAGAGTGTGAAATATCCAAAATACAAACATGAGCAATTGTGCTGCAGTATAACAATGGCTGGTTAGTGCTGGTATACATGTCTATTCTGCACAAAGTACGGACAAGTCCTGAGGGATCCATGCCTGGTTCATTTTAATGAACGTGAGCTTGTCCACATTGGCTGTGGACAGACGGCTGCGCTTGTCTGTGATGACGCCCCCTGCCGTGCTAAACACACGTTCAGATAATACACTGGCTGCAGGGCAGGCCAGCACCTGCAAGGCGTAAAGGGTGAGCTCAGGCCATGTGCCCAATTTGGAGACCCAGAAGTTGAAGGGGGCAGACCCGTTATTCAGTACGTGTAGGCGTGTGAACACATACTGCTCCACCATGTTGGTGAAATGCTGCCTCCTGCTAAGACGTTCCATATCAGCTGGTGGTGCTGGTTGCTGTGGCGTGCTGACAAAGCTTTTCCACATGTCGGCCATGCTAACCCTGCCTTCTGAGGTGCTGGCGGTGCCCCAGCTGTGTTGGCGACCTCTTCCTCGTCCTCTGCCTTCGCCTTGTGCTTCCACTGTGCTCCAGTGACGGAATTAAGGATGGTACGTTGTCCTTGTAATGGGGATCCAGCAGCGTGGCCACCCAGTAATCAGCACAAGTTAGAATGTAGGCAACTCTGCGGTCGTTGCGGAGACACTGCAGCATGTAATCGCTCATGTGTGCAAAAGCTGTCCTCTCTTGGGAATGACTGGCCGGAAACCCTACGAAATGATCCCTCTTTCTCCTCCTCCTCCTGTGCCACATCCTCTTCCATCATCGCCATGTGAGTTTTTTCAAGGAGGCATAGAAGTGGGATAGTAACGCTGAGAACGGCGTTATCGGCACTGGCCATGTTGGTGGAGTACTCGAAACAGCGCAACATGGAACACAGGTCTCGCATGAAGGCCCAGTCATTAGTGGTGAGGTGGTGCTGTTCCGCCGAGCGACTCACCCGTGCGTGCTGCAGCTGAAACTCCACTATCGCCTGCTGCTGCTCGCACAGTCTGGCCAGCATGTGCAAGGTGGAGTTCCACTTTGTGGGCACATCGCATATGAGGCGGTGAGCGAGAAGGCCGAAGTTACGCTGCAGCACTGACAGGCGAGCAGCAGCAGGATGAGAATGCTGAAAGTGCGCACAGACGGCCCGCACTTTATGCAGCAGCTCTGACATGTGGGAAAGAATTTCTGCACCACCAAATTCAGCACATGCGCCAGGCAAGGGATGCGCGTCAAACCGGCTAGTTCCAGAGCTGCTACGAGATTTCGCCCATTATCGCACACCACCAGGCCGGGCTTGAGGCTGACTGGCACAAAGCACTCATCGGTCTGTTCAAGGACCGTCTACAGCTCCTGCGCGGTGTGGGGTTTCTCCCCCAAACAGATACGTTTTAAAACTGCCTGCTGTCGTTTACCCCTCGTTGTGCTGAAGTTGGTGGTGAAGGTATTATGCTGACCGGATGAGGAGCTGGTAGAGGATGAGGAAGCAGAGTAGGAGGAGGAAGCAACAGGAGGCAAACTGAAGCGCCCTGCAATCCTCGGTGGTGGAAGGAGATGCGCCAAACTGCTATCCGCCTCAGGCCCAGCCACCACTGCATTTACCCAGTGTGCTGTTATGGAGATATAAAGGCCCTGACCGTGCTTACTGGTCCACGTATCTGTAGTCAGGTGCACCTTGCCACAGATGGCGTTGAGCAGTACACACCTGATTTTGTCCCCTACTTGGTGGGCCAAGGCCATAATGTTTTTAAAACTCTCCGTCTCCACCAGACAAAATGACAGCATTTCAAAGGCCAGGAATTTTGAAATGCTGGCATTCAGGGCCAGGGATCATGGGTGGGCAGGGGGTACTTCCTCTTTCGCTCCATTGTTTGGAAGATGGACAGCTGAACCCTGTCATGGGACATCGAGGTGCTGCTTGTTGAAGGTGACAGACGTGGTTGCTTACTCACACATCCTCTTTTTGCGGGATGGCCTGTGCCACTGTCACTCCAGAGGTGGAGGAAGTGGCCGAGACTGCAGCAGAAGAGGGAGCAGGAGGAGCCTGAGACCTTTCTTTGTTTTGGAGGTGTTTACTCCACTGCAGCTCGTGCTTTGCACTTAGATGCCTGGTCATGCAGGTTGTTCTCAGGTTTAGAACGTTTATGCCTCACTTCAGGCTCTGATTGCACATCGTGCAGACCACTCGTGTCTTGATGTCTGCACATTGTCTGAAGAACTGCCACGCCCTGGAACTCCTTGGAGCTGGCTTTGTTGCGCTCGGTCCCTGGGTGCGGTGGGCAGTAGCAGGCGTACTGTCTAGGTGACGGCCTTTCGGCTTTTGCACCCTGCTCCCACTTTTGCTGTGCTGGTGGCTCGGTGTGACCACTGCCTCTCCCTTCGAACTGCACAGGTCACTCGCATGACCTTGATTCCATGTGGGGTCTAGGACCTCATCGTCCTCCACATCATCTTCCACCCAGTCTCCCCCGCCCTCCTTGTCAGTTTGCACACTGCAGAAAGCCGCAGCAGTTGGCACCTGTTTTTCGTCATCATCAGAGATGGGCTGCGTTGGTCTTCCCATGTCCTCATCCTCAAACATAAGTGGTTGGCATCGGTGCACACAATCTCTTCCATATATGGGGCACGGCTAGGTGGATGGCTCTGGAAAACCCTGCCAGCAGAGTCATCAAAAGGCATAAGAGACTGCTGCATGACTTGGGGGCTCAGACTGATTGGCTGATTTGCAAGGGGGTGAGGTGCTAGATAGATGCCCATGGCCTGCAGGTGCCAACTCTGACCTTTCAGCGGGGGACAGGGTGGGAGACAATGTGAAGGTACTGGAGGCACTGTAAGCCACCCAATCTACTAGCGACTGTACTTCTTCTGGCATCACCATTCGTAGAGCGGCATTCGGGCCTACTAAATAACGCTGAAGGCTACGCGCACCTGAGGAAGGTGTTTCATTTGGGTGTGTAGCTGGCACAGATCGACCACATCCTCTCCTTGCAACAGGAGCTCCACCAGCACCAGCAGCACCACGACCAGGGCCACGTCCCTTTTTTGACACTCTCCTTATTTTTTGCGGTCACCCACTGAAGTAACAGACGTTTTTACTAAATTTAGTTCCCTGTCACCTATGCAGAGCAGGGGTTTGTATATGGCAAAAGTGGGTTAATGTCAACCAAGAATGTAACAGACGATTTATACAAATTTACGTCCCTGTCACCTATGCAGAGCAGGGGTTTGTATACAGCAAAACTGTCAAAATGTCACCCAAGAATGTAACAGTTGATTTTTAGAAATTTACCTCCCTGTCACCTATGTAGAGCAGGGGTTTGTAAACGGGAAAACTGGCAAAATGTCACCCACCAATGTAACAGATGATTTTTAGAGATTTATCTCCCTGTCACCTATGTAGAGCAGGGTTTTTTAAACGGCAAAACTGGCAAAATGTCACCCACCAATGTAACAGATGATTTTTAGAAATTTTCATTTCTGTCACTTATGCAGAGAAGGGGTTTGTATATGGCAAAACTAGGTTAATGTCACCCAATAATGTAACAGACGATTTTTACAAATTTACCTCCCTGTCGCCTAGAGCAGGTGTTTTTATATGGCAAAAATTGTAAAATGTCACCCACCAATGGAACAGACGATTTTTACAAATTTACGTCCCTGTCACGTATGCAGAACAGGGGTTTGTATACAGCAAAACTGTCAAAATGTCACCCACCAATGTAACTGATGACTTTTACAAATTTACATTACTGTATCCTTTGCAGAGCAGAGGTCTGTAAACGGAAAAACTGGCAAAATGTCACCCACCAATGTAACAGATGATTTTTAGAAATTTACCCTTCTGTCACCTATGCAGAGAAGGGGTTTGTATATGGCAAAACTAGGTTAATGTCACCCAATAATGTAACGGACGATTTTTACAAATTTACCTCCCTGTCACCTATGCAGAGCAGGTGTTTGTAAACGGCAAAAATGGTAAAATGTCACCCACCAATGGAACAGACGATTTTTACAAATTTACATCCCTGTCACCTATCTAGCACAAAAAGTGTGTTTTTTTTATAGCACCAATGTAAATGCAGTACGTTACGGTTGTATTGGACTGTCAGAAATGCAGAGTAGCACACAAATTTGCTATCTATCACAAAAAAAAGTGCTTTTTTATAGCAGCAATGTAACTGCAGTATGTAACGTTTTAATTGGACTGTCAGAAATGCAGCATAGCCCGTAAATTTACTATCTTGCAAAAAAGAGTGCTTTTTTATATCAGCAAGGTAACTGCAGTATTTAGTGGTTTTATTGGACTGTCAGATATGCAGCGCCTGTTGCAGACAGATAAAAAATCGTGACAGACTAATGTAATTGAATGATTTTCACTGCTAGGTATGCACTGCAGGCTGCAGGGGTACTTGAACGGCCTAATCTCTCCCTCACAGCAGCAGCAGAATCCTATCTCTACACTGAGAAGAGCAGAGAGGCTGGGTCACATGCTGCTCTTGGCCAATCACAGCCATGCCATTAGTAGTCAGTCTATGATGGCTTCTAAGGACAAACTAGTGAAGCGCTTGTTGATTGGCTGCCCTGCAGCCCTTTAAAAAGTGCCAAGAAATCGCCGAACAGCGAACTCGAACTTTACAGTTCGGGTTCGCTCAACCCTATTCTTAACCCAATTTTAATAGTTTCTGCAATCTCCTTAGATGTTTTCTCTGCTTGATGCCTGCCAATGATTTGACTCTTTGTAAACATCTTTTCCATGACCACGAGATGTGTCTTTCGACATGGTTGTTTAAGAAATGAGAAGCAACTCATTGCACCAGTTGGGGTTAAAAGATAATCATCCAATAGGAGGCTCATACCTATTTTCTTAGTTAAATCCAGGTGGCGGCTTTTTTTTTGGACAGGCAGTGTATATTTTTCTTTTTTTACTGCAATACGCCCCTATATGCTTTCACCAGAAATAACTTTAACAGTGCAGTGCGTATATATATATATATATATATATATATATATATATATATTTTTTTTTTTTTATTTATTTTTTTTTTACTGTAATACGCCCCTATACGCTTTCACCAGAAATAACTGCCGAAGTGACCAGAGAATATATTTTTCTTGTTGTACTGAAATACGCCCCTATATGCTTTCAACAGAAATAACTGCAAAAGTGACCAGAGAATATGTTTTTCTTGTTGTACTGAAATACGCCCCTATACGCTTTCACCAGAAATAACTGCAACAGTGCAGTGCATATATATTTTTCTTATTGCACTGAAATACGCCCCTGGCCTATACACTTTGACCAGAAATAACCAACAGTGCACTGCGTATATATATTTTTCTTGTTGCACTGAAATACGCCCCTATACGCTTTGACCAGAAATAACTGCAACAGTGCAGTGCGTATATATTTCTCTTTTTTTACTGTACTACGCCTCTATACGCTTTCATCAGAAATAACTGCCGAAGTGACCAGAGAAGATATTTTTCTTGTTGTACTGAAATACGCCCCTATACACTTTCACCAGAAATAACTGCAACAGTGCAGTGCGTATATATTTCTCTTGTTGTACTGAAATACGTCCCTATACGCTTTCAACAGAAATAACTGCAGAAGTGAACTGAGAATATATTTTTCTTATATTACTAAATAGGATACTAAGATGTGTGCCACTAAAGGCTTTTCAACTTAACACTTGCAGCCCAATAACAAAAAGCTGGAATAACAGAGCTGTCTAATGACTATTTGGATCCCCAAATAATTTTTCCCTGCACTTGTAAATCTCTTTCCTATCAATGTCCCTAGCGCCTTCTGACGTCTCTCCTTGCACTAAGTTGCTGTAAAAATGATTCCTCCCTATCCTTTCCCTGCACTTATAAATAGTTTTTTCTGTCTTTTTTTCCACAATCATTTTTCCACTTGCTGTCCCTAGTGCCTTCAGACGTCTATCCCTGCACTCTGAATGCTGGAAAATGTCTGACTGTAAGATGGCCGCCATATTTATAGGGCTGTAGCATCACAGGGCTGGCTGGCTGCTGATTGGCTGCATGCAGGCATGTCAATCTGGGTGATCCTGCTTCCCCAGAGTTCCTTGCCCCATATCCTCAGTCCTCACACCTGTAGCTGCCATTTTGGGAAAATTGTGATTCATTACCACGAAGCGCAAGGAAATTCGCATTCATTGCAAATTGAATCTTTCCTGAAATTCTAAACAATTTTCACTTCATCAGCTTCGATTCGCTTATCTCTAGCCATCATCCATCAACACCCTAAAGCACTAAGTTGAGTAGCAATTGCTGATGGCCTGCAGAAAATATTCAAAATACAATGTACCAGAATAACAGAAGCATGAATGGAAGCTCTGGGCAGGTTTAAGTGAATATAAATACACCTTTTACAAAGTCACTAAGGGGCCTTAAGCTTGTTAATATGTATTTTTATGGCATTTCTTGAATAGCCCACTATGGTGGTCCTGTGCCTGGCCTGGTGGAACAGGTTTTTGGCTGTCTATTGACATCCAGACTACTGCTTTAACAGCAGGGATTAGAAAAAACATTCTATGCCAGCCTTTTAACCACTTTGATCTCAATAGTGACAGCAGTAGTTGTCCCTTGTTACTCCCATTAGCACCGAGCAATGCGATCGCAAGGTGCTCGTGGGTTGCCATGGCTGCCTAAAGCCTTAAGAATGGTCCCCAGATCAGCCATGTACAAATGCCTATTAGGCCCTGCTACAGGACCTAATAGACTGTTTGTGAGTATACAAGCACAATACATTGGTGGTTAAAAAAAATGCAGCCTTGTGTGAAGCAGATTTAAATCTGCAGCATGTTGCAGAATTATCATTGTATTATTAAGGTGTTTTCCCATAGACGTGCATGTGGACCAGTGCAATAAAAACAAAGGTAACAATTTCTTGTGTTTTTTTTTTTACAGCAAATACTAGGTGTATCCACAAGAAAACTTTTTAGAAAATCCACAGGTTCACTTTTCCACCAATGAACTGTAATAAAAGAGACAGGGGTAGTATATGTCTTATGAAAGTGATGAACAATTGCATGGCAAAGTTATTTATTACACATGTAAGCACCCTATAAAAATGAACGAAAAAGACGATAGCTGAATTGATAATTTATCTCCAAACTGGTGTTGAGCCAATCGAAGTGAAACAAATTGACTTTGATCTGAATTTAAGAAAAAATTTGATTCGCCATGAATCGAAATTTCATTGTGCTTTTTGTTAACAAACCTTTTTTTCCCCTTAAATGGCAGCTACACGTGTTACAAAGTAAAAGTAAGAAACCCAGAAACATGATATGACTCATATGGCCAACCAATAAGACTCATCCCGCTTGGTCGCCGCCATTCCATGGTGAACTGAGCATAGGAGGAGACATGTTAAACTCTAGAGATGGTGTTTAAGAAAGCTTTTAATTGTAGAATATTACATAGGGAGAATGCAGGGACAGTGTAGGGAGATGTAGGAAGCGTTTTTAGACACTTTATGGAGAGCATAGGGAGCCTGGAGGAACAGTGCAGGCTCTATGTAATTGCTCTGTGCATCTTGTTCACCTGCTGTAACATTCATTCTTAATCTGTTCTGTTATACATAGACTTACTGTGCATCAGACTTAGTCTCAACAGACGATCTAATATATAGGCACTTTTATCTAGTTTACTTGCTGCACTATTAATACTTAATCTGTTCTGTTATACATAGACTTACCGTGGATCAGACTCATTTACAAAATAGGCAATAGTCTAATATATAGGCACATTTGTCTAGTACACTTGCTGCACCATTAATACGTAATCTATTCTGTTATACATACACTTACAGTGCATGAGACTCATTGTCAACAGACGGTCTAATATATAGGCACATTTATCTAGTTCATTTGCTAGGCCATTCATACTTAATCTGTTCTGTTATACATAGACTTACAGTGCATGAGACTCATTGTCAACAGGCGGTCAAATATATAGGCACATTTATCTAGTTCATCTGCTAGGCCATTCATACTTAATCTGTTCTGTTATACATAGACTTACTGTGCATCAGACTCATTGTCAACATGCAGTCTAATTTATAGGTGCATTTATCTAGTACACGTGACCCCCATTAATAATTAATCAGTTCAGGTGTACACAGGCTTACTGTGCATTAGACTCATCGTCAACAGGCGTTCTAATAAACATGTGCAACTAGTGATGATAAAAGTCGTATTGGAGCATGTGTTGCAAGGGGTCACCTGCCTAATGCCATATGCCTGCTGCCTCTACGGTCATCTACTCCTACTATGATCTGCCACCATCTTGTGCTGTTACTGTTACTGCTCCCCCCCCCCCCCCACACACACGCACACACTCTGTTCCGGGGCCACTATTGTGACTCTTTTCATGCTGTTACCACCTTTCCCACTCTGTTCTTGGACCACTATTGTGACTCTTCATGCTGTTGCCACCCTCCCCACTCTGTTCTGGGACCACTATTGTGAATATTCATGCTATTGCTACCCTCACGACTCAGTTCCGGGGTCACTATTGTGACTCTTCATGCTGCTACCACCCTCACCCTCACCACTAATTTCCTGGGCCACTGTAATGACTCTTCATGCTGTTGCCACCCTCACCAATCTGTTACGGGAACACTAGTGATCCTGTTTGGCTGTGTTGACCTCACCATTTATTTTTTCACTCTTCTAATCTGTGAGAAAAACAGAAAAATACAAAAATAAATTAGTCCTGTCATTTAAGCGCCCATAAGGCATCTATAACACAGTCAGTATTTTGTATCAGCATTTGATGATGATTTGGAAGCCAAAAGCAGGAGTGGGTCCAAAACACAGAAAATATGCAAATATTCCCATCAAATGTTACCTCTGTTTTGGAACCACACCTGGTTTTGCAATACCAACACTGAGGAAATACTGATGCAAAAAGCTGATCAAATACTGACCGTGTGATAGAGACCATTAAAATTCTGCATGCAGGGCTTCTTTTCCATCTGAATAAAAGTGATTTCAGATGCAAATGCCCAAAACACATGCAAATTGAGCATAAGACCTCTATCACACTGTCAGTATTTTGCAAATATTTCCATCACATTTTATCTCTGTTTTGGAACCACTCCTGTTTTTTCCAAACAAATACTGATCAAATGCTGACTATATACTGATAGTTTGAAGGCAGATGCTCAAACAACAGGATCCACTTTTGGGGTGTTTTTCTAACGGATCAGAAAAACTGAAAAATAAACTGTGATGTGAACACAGCCCAGTGATATATAGACAGCCCACTACTTGAATCTTGGGCCACTACACAGTTAACTCCATACGGATAAATTAGAATGGACGCTAACATTGACCTATAAGGTGGAGTTCACACTTCTGTTATTTGGTCAGTTATGTCCATCACTTATTGTGAGGTAAATTCAGGTCCCACGCCTACTCTCAGATTAGGTATCATGAATAGATCTGCACCAGTTCTGTGGTTTTGACCCAAATCTGCTTTGGGCTGACAATAACTGATGAGAATAACTTAACAAATAAGTAAAGTGTGAACTAAGCCTAATAGTGATGCCATTCTACAACTAACAGAAGGGATTACAACACATGTGTTTGCACTGCCACAACATGGATTGAAAGAAACTTTTTTTCTCCACTACATTATTGGTCATTGGGACACAGCTCCTGCAGGGGCACAAAACATATTTTATTTTTTTGCCTTACTTAAGGCTGCTGTATGCTTTTCCTTTGGTTTAGCTTGGGGTTAGCTGGGACTGTTGGTGTCGTGCACGATGATGCACAAGTCCATATATGTTACCTGCCTGTCATTCTTACTGTTTCCCTACCATAAAGGACTAGCTATGCATGTTGCTACAATGCACAGTAATGTACATCGACATTCTTTCTAAAGTTAAACTGCAGGCTGGTATAGATGATTTAATGAGCAAATTTCTTAGAGAAATTCGGTGAAGCAACTGAATTGAATGGACTAAATGGAAAATAAGTAACCCCCTCAAAAGAAAATGCTTAAAGTTATGCAATTCATAATATGTACACCAAAATGGTGCCACTAAAAATCTAAACTTGTACGGCAAAAAAGGCCCTCATAACATATAGCAATATTAATGAAAAATTAAAAACCTATGACTCTTGGAGTACCACGATAAAACAAAATGGAAAAAACTAGGCTGACACTAAGTGGCTAATTTATAAAAGTCGACAAGCCACAGTATGACCAAGATACATCTGGCATAAGCCTGTCTCTTTAAGATTTAAGGCTACTTTTACACTCTCGTTTTGTGCGGATCCATCATGAACACCATTGAAAGGCAATTGAGGATGGATCTGTTTTCTATTGTGCCAGATTGTGTCAGAGAAAACGGATCCATCGCCATTGACTTCCATTGTGTGCCAGGACGGAGCCGTTTGGCTCAGTTTCATCAGACAGACACCAAAGCGGAATGTAGACTAAACTGATGCATTCTGAGCTGATCCTTTTCTTTTCAGAATGCATTACAATGCAAACTGATCTGTTTTGGACCACTTATGAGAGCCCTGAATAAATCTCACAAACGGAAAGCCAAAACGTGAGTGTGAAAGTAGCCTAACACAGCTTGCACGCTCTTGGCTTTGGCAAGGGCAGTAATGGCAGATACAGTATGAGACAAGTAGTGGAATGATAGCTGTATAGGCAAGCGCAGCGACCAGCATCCCATTGTATCATTGATGCTAACCTATGTGTGTCAATATTATATAGGCAGCAGTTATATCAAAATGTAAGAAGCATGTATATATTGTAGGAAATATTCAGGGACTGTATGATGGCAGTTGTTCACAAGACTGCTGAAGTGGATGAAGAGGGGCCACAGCTGATGAGGTAGCATCTGGGTCATCTTATAGGACCCCTAAAGCTGAGAGGAAGGCATCCATACTTTTTACAGCAGGATTTCCAGGCCTAGGACTAAATGCTCACCACTAAGGACCCAGCTACAAAAGAGTCTTAATAATTCCTACTCTTGGAATCTGGGATTTAATGAAAAATACAGTTTATGACTTTCACAAAAATTCTGACACTAGATCCAGCCACCATAGAAACAATTTGGCAAATTGCGAGTGAGTTTTTTCTTTGTTACTAACTAAGAACATCTTACATCAAAGAACCCAAATTCAGCACAGGATTAGTGATACACCTTCCAGTGTGGACTGGGTATAATGTAACAATGCCAATTGTACACACTGCAAAACTTCACCTTCCGCTTTCCTGGGTACTAATAGTGTCTCCCTGTACTTGGATGTCTCAAGTACTCAGACACTCGAGGACTTAAAACAAACAGAGGTCCAGTTTAGGCTCTATGAAATATTTGGGCACCACATTCCAGACATATACAACACAGATCATATAATTTAGTACATAAGGTCTACTAGAGACTTGCAAAAGACATGGCTGCTATATCTAGTCTTCATAGGAGAACACAATAAAATCTCCTGGCTTTCTAAAATGGAAAGTCCACAACAAAGGCCATACTGATGACTGGCAGCAAACGTGTTACTGTTTGGGTATGAAGAGGTTAACTAACTGTTAATATCATTATATGCAGCATTTATATTATCTAGATATTGTATAATTTCCCATCAAATACTTGCCAGTGATGTTAAGTAGTTAAAATAACATTATTGAAATACTGTAGCCTAATGATACCAATTTTCACAATTACCAAAACCAATAAGATCGTCACAAATAAAGGCCTCGGTGGATTTTAAACATTCTAATTCTTTTTAATTTGCATTATATTTTTAATATAAAAGGAATAATTAGAGGAAATTAATGACAATAATTTCGGTGAATTAAAATAAAAAAGTAACTGTTCGAGTTTTCTTCATTGAACAAGTTGCATCCATTAGCAGACTCCGCAATTTCAGATTTCTAGTACAATTGCTAAGTGACCTAATCAAAAATGAATTGGCATCTGAAATAACTGGACTGATGTGAACTTCTTAAATTGCTGCTAATACAAAAGAAACAAGTTAATTCTCTGTGAAGTTAAAACATTAGGGATAATTTAAGAATGAGTCTCCATATGACACAAATGTCTAAAATGATTTGTTTTGTAGAACTTTAAACTATTGTTCAGTGTTTTGTGCTAGGCTATGCATAGTGTCTTAGGTTAGTCTTATTTTTATGGCTTTTTTGGTACTGTACCTTTCCTATACCACTTTCATTATGCCTGTCTGGCAGGTTAGATTTGAGCATGTGTTGATTAATTGCCCATTAAATTACATAGCTGCTTTGTAATATTACATAACCCTTCATTTTCTAATGTTTTTGGCATAACTGATCATTCTATCGACATTCTTTTGAGAAAAGGTTCTCCAGTTAGGCCAACCTCTTTAGGGTACATTTAACCTCTTTAGGGTGTCTAACTGTTTTTAACATCCATTTATTATCCATTTTGCATCATTTTAATTCGCATTAAGGAGGAATGTCATTGGCTTTTTTTTAAAACCCGACTTCTCAAGTGATCTCAGTATATATTATGCTGCCCCCCCCCCACAGTGACCTCAGTATATAAAATGCACCCCTTAGTATAACTAATGCCCCTCTGTAGTGCTCCGTGAACATATAACAACTCCCATTGTGCCCCCAGTGTATATAATGTCCCCCTACCCCAGTAGTGCCATCAAATCCACTCAGGCATGTACGGGAACACCTGCTCACGCTTGAGACAGCAGGACCTGCCGCTCGAAGCATGATCATGTGATGTCACGATGCTGGGAGCATCAGGTCCTGTTGCTTCCAGTGCAGAGCAAGAGCAAGTGTTCATAAGAGTGCCTGCGGTGAGGTTTTATTATTATTATTATTGTTTGTTATAATGTAGCCTTTTTTTCATAGTGTACCCATTTTTAACAGCCATTAGACGGGGACACCTCTGTTTAAACAGCCATTAAAATGGGCCCATTGTTTTCAATGAGGTCTGTCTGTTTTTTTTTTTTATGCAGTCCATAGTTCTAGACACACAGCTATTTTTTTCATGGACTGCGAATGACGGACATCAAAAATAGGACTTTTCCTAATTTGTCCATTTTCACAGCCTGGGAGCGCCCATTCAGTTTAAGTGGGCTATTTTTTCGAACGTGTGAAAAAACGGCTGTTAAAAAGGACCGTTTAGCTGCTTTTAATTGCCTTTTTTTTCACTGTCGTGTAAATGTAGCTTAAGACCAACCATACACATACCACCTCAACTTGGCATGCGTATGAGTTCAGCAGTGAGAGGGGAGAAAGCTGTTGCCAGTTACTGCAGTGGCTTACTTCTCTGAGAACAAACGGATCAGTCAGTTGAAATTAAACTGCCCAATCATTTGTTTCTCTAAAATCTTCTGTTCAGGTACAGTCGGGAATTTTTCCATATACATTGTATGGTTACACATGGTGGAACATTATAGCAGCTGGTTCAGCCAAAATCGCCAGATATATTTATCTAATGTGCATTTCCAGTTTAAGGGGTTCTCCAGGAATTAGGAAAATGAAAATGCTTAAATATTAGTTTATAATAAATATATTTCCAAATACCTTTCATTACTTATAATGGCTCATTTTGTCTGGGGAGCAATCATCAGGGGAAACAAAATGTCCACCATCCTATTAGTACACACAAAACCTGTCCTAATCACACAGGAGGACAAGTTACTTCACAACACTGAGGTAAAAGCAATTAAAAGCAGCCAAACGGTCTTTTTTAACAGCCGTTTTTTCACTGATGGCGTTCGGGATGGCGTTGGAGAGAAATATCTCTGTAAACTGACAACTTTGTATAAAAAAATTTAAAAAGTTGTCATTTACAGAGATATTTCTCACACCCAGCATGGGTATATGTAAAAATACAACCCAAAACACATTGCCCTTCTTCTCCTGAGTATGGCGATACCACATGTGTGACACTTTTTTGCAGCTTGGGTGCGCAAAGGGGCCCAAATTCCAATGAGTACCTTTAGGATTTCAAAGGGCATTTTTACTCATTTAGATTCCAGACTTCTTCTAACGCTTTAGGGGCCCCTAAAATACCAGGACAGTATAAATACCCCACATGTGACCCCATTTTAGAAAGTAGACACCCCAAGGTATTCCAAGAGGGGTATGGTGAGTTCATGTAAAATTTTATTTTTTGTCACAAGTTAGTGGAATATGAGACTTTATAAAAACAAAAATAAAAATATCGATTTCCCCTAACTTGCCCAAAAAAAAAAAAATTTCTGTGAACTCGACATGCCCCTCATGGAATACCTTGGGGTGTCTTCTTTCCAAAATGGGGTCACTTGTGAGGTATTTATACTGCCCTGGCATCTTAGGGGCCCTAAAGCATGAGAAGAAAAATGCGTAAAAATGCCCTGTGAAATGCCCTAAAGGTACTCATTGGAATTAGGGCCCCTTTGCGCACCCAGGCTGCAAAAAAAGTGTCACTCATGTGGTATCGCTGTACTCAGGAGAAGTAGGGCAATGTGTTTTGGGGTGTATTTTTACATATACCCATTTTGGGTGAGAAAAATATCTCTGTAAATGACTTTTTAAAATTTTTTATACAAAGTTGTCAATTTACAGAGATATTTCTCTTACCCAGCATAGGTATATGTAAAAATACACTCCAAAACTCATTGCCCTACTTCTCCTGAGTACGGCGATACCACATGAGTGACACTTTTTTGCTGCCAAGATGCGCAAAGGGGCCCAAATTCCAATAAGTTCCTTTAGGATTTCACAGGGCATGTTTACGCATTTGGATTCTCACGCTTAAGGACCCTTAAAATGCCAGGGCAGCATAAATACCCCACAAGTGACCCCATTTTGGAAAGAAGACACCCCAAGGTATTCCGTGAGGGGCATGGCGAGTTCACAGAAAAAAAATTTTTTGTCACAAGTTAGCGGAAATTGTTGTTGTTTTTTTTTTGTTTTACAAAGTCTAATATTCCACTAACTTGTGACAAAAAAAAATTTTTTACATTAACTCACCATACCCCTCATGGAATACCTTGGGGTGTCTCCTTTCTAAAATGGGGTCACATGTGAGGTTTTTGTACTGCTCTGGCATTTGAGGGTCTCCGCAATCATTACACGTATGGCCAGCATTAGGAGTTTCTGCTATTCTCCTTATATTGAGCATATGGGTAATGAGATTTTTTTTTTCCGTTCGTTAACGGCACAGATTTTTTCAATCGCATTGATCAATGTGGATGAAAAAATCTCTGCCAAAATCAGTGACTGCGGTGCGGTGGGCTGGGCGCTAACTACCTAACAAGTAGCTAACTAACTGGCGGTGATAAGGGACCCTTATGCCCCATTCACACGTCCGCAATTCTGTTTGCAGAACGGAATTGTGGACCCATTCATTTCTATGGGGACAGACTTTGTCCCGCTCGGATCCGGAATTGCGGATCCGCACTTCCATGTCTGCACTTCCGTTCCGCAAAAATATAGAACATGTACTATTCTTGTCCGCAATTGCGGACAAGAAAAGGCATTTTCTATATAGTTCTGGCAATGTGCGGATCCGCAAAACACATATGGACATGTGAATGGAGCCTTACAGGGGGGTGATCAGTGACAGGGGGGTGATAGGGGAGTCTAGATGGGGTGATCAGGGGTTAACAAGGGGCTAATAAGTGACATGGGGGGGTGTAGTGTGGTGCTTCGTACTACTTTACATAGCTACCTGGTCCTCTGGTGGTCGATCCCAGCACATGGGACCACCAGAGGACCAGGTAGCAGGTATATCAGACGCTGTTAACAAAACAGCGTCTGATATACTTGTTTGATGCGATTTATTTCGCATCTACAGCCTGCCAGCAATTGATCATCGCTGGCAGGCTGTAGTACAACTCCTGAGACGCGATCTTCTGTAAACGCGCGCGCTCGCGAGATGACACGCCGCCGCGTCAAAGAGGAACAGACCTGCCGCCGCCTGGACGCATGCCGACCGCCTGCGTTAGGCGGTTGGAAGGCGGTTAAACTGAATGGGCGCTCCCAGGCTGTGAAAATGTACAAATTAGGAAAAGTCCTATTTTTGATGTCCGTCATTCGCAGTCCATGAAAAAAATAGCTGTGTGTCTAGAATTATGGACTGCATAAAAAAAAAAACCCAGAGAGAAAACCCAACTCAGGCAGAATATTTCCATGTCTTCTGTGTTTTGTACCCACTCCTGATTTTGGCTACCAAATCATAAGTCATATCTGATGGGAACATACAGGCCATAAAGCTGCTGCTCAGACAGGATCTGTTGTGCATCTCATTTTTCCTTCCTTCTGACAGTTTCAAACAAGTGTCAAATTAATGATGATGTTAGCCAGGCCAAAAGCCACAATAGTGGACCAGTAGGGAGTAGGGAGAGTGGGAACAGCATGAGAAGTCCACAGAGTGGACCTATGACATAGTGGTGAGGTGGAAGCAGTATGAGGAAACCACAGAGTGGCCCAATGACAGGGTCTGTAGGTGGTGGCAGTATGAGGAGACCGCCGAGTGGCACAATGACCGAGTCTGGAGGTGGCAGCAGCATGATTAGGCCACAGAGTGGCACAATGACAGAGTCTGAAGGTGGCAGGAGCAGCAGCAGCAGCATTAGGAGAAGGCCACCAATTGGCATAATGAAGGAGTCTTTAGGTGGCGGTAGCATGAGGACGCCACCGAGTGGCACAATGAAGGAGTCTGCAGGTGGCGGCAGCATTAGGAGACTGCAGAGCGTCACAATGACATAGCCTGGAGATGGCGGCAGCATAAGGATGCCACAGAGTGGCAAGGTGACATACTGTGAAGGTGGGTGGCAATACCAGTACCCACTGAAGATGTTGGGTGAAAGAAGGAGCACTTGGCATCAGATGTGGGACAGCGTCAGAATAGTAGCTGAGGCAGGTAGCCAGAAGAAATTCTCAAATTGTTGGTGTGGCACCATGGATGATCTAGTCTGATGCATCATGCATTGGTGTGTGTAAATCCTGGCTGATCCACGCCTGATTCATCTTGATGCAGTGTCCCACTATGTACTATATGTGGGCACTTTAAACTCTTGCTAAATGTCCTATCAAATGTATTGTGGTATTAAGCTGTAATTCCCTTTAACAGGCTGGCAGTGTAATTTACCTTTATTCGCTCCTAGGTGGTGCTGGCACTATATATACAGTATATATATATATATAGCTGGGGGTGTAAAGTTTGTGTGTCCAATGATAATGAAGAGATGAGGAAGTTAATGGAGGAGGTGGAAAATTGTATTTCCACCTAAATAATTCAAAAAAGATTTTACCGCATATAAGTGCAGCTTTTAACTCAGAATACAAGATTTTTGTCCACATAATGCTGAATATAAGTTTTTTCACCACCGAAATAATTCAAACAAGATTTTACTGCATATAAGTGCTGGTGAGCTGGTGTGAACTAGTTTGCATTTTTGTGCAGGGTTAGTGCATAGTGTATTCACCTGTATTGGTGAAATATGTAAAACGTAAATCAAAATTTCAACACAATGTAATTCAGTCCATACCGCAAAAAGGACTTTCCCACATATAACTTCAGCGCTGAACGCTGAGTATATCTTGACTTTTGCACAGAAATACGCCACTAAAGGCTTTACAGTGAACGCTGAATATATTTTTACTTTTCTACTGTTATACGTCATGTGGTAAGGTGCAAGGTACTGTGGTCGACGGGAGGTACGTGTCACCGAGGTTCCTGGCCTCGGTGAGGTAAGAGCCGGATTTTTGGTGTGTCAGCAGCAGCTAGTGCTGCTTGACACCTTGCTATTTAGTTTGGCTGCAAAGCCAATCCGGGCCGGCTCTTACTGGGAGTAGGCAAAGAGTTGGGTGGGTGCCTACTCCCCACGGTCCAGGCCGGGTTTTCCAGGGCCTTTATAACACAGCCAGCAGCTGGGTGTGGAGGGTGTGATTGTCCTGGAGCTGCTGTTAGACTGTTTCACTTGTGTTTGGAAGTTCTCTGGGCTGGAAGCAAGAGCCCAGCAAGGAGGAGTGCAGACGACCTGGAAGCCTGACGGCGACTGTCTTACGGCTGGACTGACAGCCAGGTGTGAACCTGCATCTAAAAACCTCCCAGGTGACTGGAGCCTGTTTTGGACTGTCTTGTTTTTCCGCTTGATTTCTTATGTGTGTGAATTAACACCAAGAGACTGTTTTATTTTGTGCAAGTGTGAATAAAACACTGTTTATTGCACTATCTGGACTCCCTGTTTTGCCTCTATACTGCACCCGCACAGCTATCTACCGGAGCGACTCCCCACATTTAGTGGAGGATGCGTGCATGCGCAGTGAGGCTGGCGTGACCGCCGAAGTTTGTTTTGTTTTGCTGGGCACAAGCCAGCAAAGCTACAAGTAGGAGTTGCTGGCAACATGGAGGCGGCTGTGAAAGCTCTCATAGAGGCTAACGTGCAGCAGCGGGAGACCAACCAGCTACTGTTACAGCATGTGATGGCGTTACAAGCTGCAGGAGCGTCCCACCACGACCATGATGCCCGGAAAGCGGTCCGTGCGGCGATCCCAAAGATGACCCCTTCAGACGACGTTGAGACATATCTGGCGGTCTTTGAGAAGGTAGCCGTGAGGGATAAGTTACCCCGTGACCAGTGGGCCGAGGTGGTCGCTCCGTTC
Source organism: Bufotes viridis (assembly GCA_033119425.1). Taxonomy (NCBI): domain Eukaryota; kingdom Metazoa; phylum Chordata; class Amphibia; order Anura; family Bufonidae; genus Bufotes; species Bufotes viridis. The sequence goes on along the minus strand of CM065593.1, from coordinate 291,703,515 downwards.
CTGGCATCCGGGCCCCAGCAAGTTTTTTTTGACTTGGCAGATGCCCAGGCTGCTGATTATCCCACGGTGAAGGGGGAGATCCTGGCCAGATTGGGGGTAAACGTGTTGGTCCGGGCTCAGCGGGTCCACCAGTGGGACTTTAAAGCGGCTGAACCCGCCAGGCCGCAGTACTATGAGTTGCTGCATCGGTTGCAAAAGTGGCTGCAGCCTGATGTTCTAAGTCCGACTGCTATGCTGGACCGTCTACTGGCCGACATGTTCTGGAGGGCCCTGCCTTATCCCTCCAACACTGGGTCGGCCAGGCGTCTCCGGTAAGTGCCCTGGAGATGGTCGACCTGGTGGAGCGTTACGAGGCCACCAGAAACCTGCAGGGGAATCTTGCTGGGAAGGGGTCAGTCAAACCCGGAGGCCTCCGCCCCAGTTCCGGCGTCCGGCGACAGAGAGGCCTGCACGGAATATTCCCCCTGCGGATCCGCCTCCCGTGGTATGCTGGAGGTGTCAGGAGCCAGGCCACATCAGGGCCGACTGTCCGCATCGGGATGAGCCGATGGATGTGAACTATGGCTATCGCCACTCCCTGTATGCACGGAAGCTGTGTGCAACTGGCACCCGTGAGGGGCAGGACAATAACCACCTGTGTCAGGTAGAGGTGGGAGATTCTCTGGCGGTGGCCCTGCTGGACTCCGGGAGTCTAGTCTCCCTGGTAAGGGCTGCCCTGGTACGGCCTGTGGAGTATACCGGCCGTAAAATCGGGGTCCTGTGCATCCACGGAGACCTAAAAGACTACCCCACTGCACTAGTGACTTTGTCCACAGCGGCTGGTAAGTGGACCCACGAGGTGGCTGTTGCTACCAAACTCCCGCATGAATTGATACTTGGGAGGGACTTCCCAGGTTTCCCGGCACTGTGGCCGGCGATAAAACTGTCTGATGGACCCGAGACAGGGGTAACCCTAGGAGAGTGGCCTGATACCACTGGAAGGCCAGAACCCTGGGAGCCCGAGTCTGAAGGGCCAGCGGTAGGGGTGACCACTGCTCCAGCGGTAGAGGGAGACAACCCCACTGAGTGTAATGGTGGGAGACACGGAGGACTTGCCACCGGGACCTGAGTTGGCAGACCTCAATGTCTCCGGGGAAAATTTTGGGACCGCACAACACCGGGACCAAACCCTAACCAGGGCCTGGGAAAGTGTCATAATAATTGATGGTAAACCCCAGAAACCTGGGGCTGAATTAATGTTTCCGCGATTCATTGTTCTTCAGGATATGTTGTATCGAGTGAACCAAATCCGAGGTGAGCCTGTTGAACAGTTGGTGGTGCCCACAGCGTATCATAAGCTGGTCATGGAGCTTGCCCACCAACATGTTCTTGGGGGACACCTGGGGTGGCAGAAAACGCAGGACCGCATACTACAGCGATTTTACTGGCCCGGTTTGTTTAAGGAAGTAGAAGAGTATTGTAAGTCCTGTCCCACCTGTCAGATAAATAGCCCCCAGCCACATTTCCGTAGTCCTCTGGTACCTCTTCCAATTATTGAGGTCCCGTTTGAGCGAATCGCTATGGATCTAATTGGGCCTGTACCAAAGTCTGCCAGGGGCCACCAACACATTCTGGTAGTTCTCGACTATGCCACTCGATATCCGGAGGCGGTGCCTCTGCGACATACCTCAGCTAAGCTCATTGCCAAAGAGTTAATGGAAATGTTTTCCCGTGTGGGCCTGCCAAAAGAGGTTCTAACAGACCAAGGGACCCCTTTTATGTCCAAAGTTATGAGGGAACTGTGTAAATTGTTGCGTATAAAGCAGTTACGGACGTCCGTTTACCATCCACAAACAGACGGTCTTGTCGAGAGGTTTAATCAAACTTTAAAAAACATGTTAAAAAGGGTGGTGTCTAGAGATGGGAAGGACTGGGATCTGCTTCTGCCCTATCTCATGTTCGCAGTGCGAGAGGTGCCCCAGGCCTCTACTGGGTTCTCGCCCTTCGAACTGCTTTATGGCAGACACCCTCGGGGCCTGTTGGATATCGCCAAGGAAGCGTGGGAACAACAGCCTGTCCCCCACAAAAGTGTCATTGAGTATGTCACCCAGATGCAGGAACGGATGGAAAGGGTGTTGCCACTGGTCCGGGAGCATATGGAGGCAGCGCAACAAGCCCAGAGTAGGGTGTACAATCGTCAGGCTCGGGTACGGAGCTTCAACCCGGGAGATCGAGTTTTGGTTCTGGTGCCCACCCTTGACAGCAAGTTCCTAGCCAGGTGGCAGGGCCCCTATGAGGTTATTGAGAAGGTAGGGGAAGTAAATTACAAAGTACACCAGCCGGGGCAGCGCAAGCCAGAGCAGGTGTACCACGTGAATTTACTGAAGCCGTGGAAAGACAGGGACACGGCCGACGACAACAGCCAACAAGTTCAGGATGTCAGGGAGTTCGTCAGTCGGAACAGGGATGTGTTCTCGTACCTCCCTGGCCGCACGTCTCTCATCCAACATGACATCGTCACTGAGCCTCAGGCCAAGATCCGGTTAAAACCCTACCGGGTACCCGAGGCTCGGCGACGGGCCATCGCGGAGGAAGTGCAGTTAATGTTGAAGCTTGATGTCATTGAGGAGTCGAAAAGTGAGTGGGCCAGTCCCATAGTTCTAATACCCAAGCCGGATGGGACGTTGCGGTTCTGCAACGATTTTCGCAAATTAATGAACATCCCGTTGTCTTCCTGAGCCGTAAGCTCAGTCCCGCCGAGACCAGGTATAGCATAGTGGAGAGGGAGTGCCTGGCTATCAAGTGGGCACTCGAATCTCTCCGCTACTACCTGTTAGGGAGGAGGTTCCGTCTGGTGACCGACCATTCCCCTCTCAAGTGGATGAGCCAGGCAAAGGAGAGGAATGCTCGGGTCACCAGGTGGTTCCTATCCCTGCAGAACTTCAAGTTCTCCGTGGAACACAGGGCAGGCCGCTTGCAGGGTAACGCAGATGCCCTGTCACGCGTCCACTGCCTCACATGTGTTCACCCCCTCAGGGTTGAACAAAGGGGGGGGGGGTATGTGGTAAGGTGCAAGGTACTGTGGTCGACGGGAGGTACGTGTCACCGAGGTTCCTGGCCTCGGTGAGGTAAGAGCCGGATTTTTGGTGTGTCAGCAGCAGCTAGTGCTGCTTGACACCTTGCTATTTAGTTTGGCTGCAAAGCCAATCTGGGCCGGCTCTTACTGGGAGTAGGCAAAGAGTTGGGTGGGTGCCTACTCCCCACGGTCCAGGCCGGGTTTTCCAGGGCCTTTATAACACAGCCAGCAGCTGGGTGTGGAGGGTGTGATTGTCCTGGAGCTGCTGTTAGACTGTTTCACTTGTGTTTGGAAGTTCTCTGGGCTGGAAGCAAGAGCCCAGCAAGGAGGAGTGCAGACGACCTGGAAGCCTGACGGCAACTGTCTTACGGCTGGACTGACAGCCAGGTGTGAACCTGCATCTAAAAACCTCCCAGGTGACTGGAGCCTGTTTTGGACTGTCTTGTTTTTCCGCTTGATTTCTTATGTGTGTGAATTAACACCAAGAGACTGTTTTATTTTGTGCAAGTGTGAATAAAACACTGTTTATTGCACTATCTGGACTCCCTGTTTTGCCTCTATACTGCACCCGCACTGCTATCTACCAGAGCGACTCCCCACAGTCAATAAAGGTTTTTCAAGATATAAGTGCAGCAGCGAATGGCGAATGTATATTTCTTTTTCTAGTGCAATACGTCAGTAAAGCTTTACTAGTTATAACTGCAACAGTGAACTGAGAATATATTTTTCTTGTAGTACTGAAATATGCCCCTATAAGCTTTCACCAGAAATAACTGCAGATTTTGCCTGAGAATATATATTTCTTGTTGGACTGAAATTGGCCACTATACGCTTTCACCAGAAATAACTGCTACAGTCCAGTGCGTATATATTTTTCTCTTTTTACTGTAATAGGCCCCTATACCCTTTCACCAGAAGTAATTGCACAAGTGACCCAAGAATATATATTTCTTGTTGGACGGACAAAGGTCACTATACACCTTAACCCTAAAACAATTAAAGAATGAAGTGCGTATATATTTTTCTTTTTTGAATGAAGTATGCCCTTATACGCTTTCATCAGAAATAACTGCAACAGTGCAGTGCGTATATATTTTTATTTTTTGAATGAAATACGCCCTTATACGGTTTCAACAGAAATCACTGCAACACTGCAGTGGGTATATAAATTTTTTCTTTTTTTACTGTAATTGGCGCCTATACCCTTTCTCCAGAAATAACTGAACAAGTGACCCGAGAATATATATTTCTTGTTGGATGGAAAAAGGTCAGTATATGCTTCAACCAGAAAACAATTAAAGAATGAAGTGCGTCTATATTTTTCTTGTAGTACTAAAATACGACCCTATACGCTTTCACCAGAAATGACTGCAAATGTGCAGTGTGTTTATATTTTTTGTGTATTACTGAAATACCGCCCTATACTCTTTCACCAGAATTGACTGCAAATGATTTTTACGTAAATAACAACAAAAGTGACCTGCGTATATATTTTTCTTTTTTCACAGATAAAAGCCATTAAAGGCTTTTCAACATAGCAATTGCACCCCAATAACTAATTGCTGGAATGACAGAGCTGTATTATGAGACTATCTGGATCCCCAAGTAATGTATCCCTGCACTTGTAAATCACGTTTTTTCACAATTAGGATTTTCCTATGACTCTCCCTAGCATCTGCAAACATCTCTCCCTGCCTGTGAAATGATTCCTCTCACTATCCTTTCCCTTCACTTGTAAATCGCTTTTTTCACAATGAGGATTTTCCTATGACTCTCCCTAGCATCTGCACACGTCTCTCCCTGCCTGTGAAATTATTCCTCTCACTATTCTTTCCCTGCACTAGTAAATCGCTTCTTTCCTTTGTTTTTCGAACAATCGTTTTTTTTTCTTTCACTCTACCTAGCTCCTGCATACACGTCTGTCCCTAAACAAAGTATGATTGTGAATGGCAGAATCTAAGATGGCCGCCGTATTTATAGGGCTGTGACATCACCGGGCTGGCTGCTGATTGGCTGCATGCATGGCATTATGGGTCATCCCGCCTTCCCAGAGTTCTATGCCCCATGTCCTCACACGTGTACACGCCATTTTAGCCGCCATTGTAACCTCAATGTTAGGAAAAAGTTTGATTAGTTACCATGAAGCGCGAGGAAATTCGCATTTGTTGTCAATTCGTCAGCTGCGATTCACTCATCTCTAGTTATGACTACTGGAACACAAAGGGGGAATATGTTACTGGTCCTTAAGGCTAAAATTAATTATGTCACTAAGGGGTTAAAAATGCAATTGTGTCCCCTGAGTTGAGCACTAACGAGATTTACCTTAGACCTTTACCTTGAAAAAAAAAGGGTGACATTTTGGAAGGACTTTTCAATTTTAATACGACTGTGAGGAATTTAATGGACAATCCTATCAGAACTCTATTTATAACTGTACTATGCAGCAAGGTACCAAATTCTAATTTTTCTATTTGAGGAGGAAGAGAGACTTTGTTTTTAGCCCAGACAATGCTTTTAGAAGGAACCTGTCCTCAACTTTATGCTGACCTCACTGAGAGCAGCATAAAATAGTGACAGAAATTCTGATTTCAGCGGCGTGTCACTAATGAGCTAGAAGTAAGTGGTTGCTGAGAACCAGCATCATAATCATTGCAGCACAGACATTGAAAAGAGTCAAATTTACTTGAGAAGAGTCATGGTTATTCATAATCTCCTGCACTCTCCGCCATCTGCTGATGGTTGGCAGTTCTCTCCTAGAGAGAAAGGGAGAAAACTAGGTAGAGGGAAGATTGTCAATCATCATCAGGTGGCCAGGGAGAGCAGGAGATTCATTATTAACCATGAATCTCTTCAATATTTTTATTAATGAACTTGTAGAAGGCTTGTACAGTAAAGTATCATTTTTTGTAGATTACACTAGTCTGTGTAAAGTAATTATAACATAGAAGAGGACAGTACACTGCTACAGATGGATCTGGATAGATTGGAGGCTTGGGCAGAGAAGTGTCCGATGACACTGACAAATGTAAGGTTATACACATGGGAAGGAATAAAGCAAGTCACCTGTACATACTAAATGGTAAAACACTGGGTAACACTGACATGGAAAAGGACTTAGGAATTTTAGTGGACAGCAAACTGAAATGTAGAAACCAGTGTCAGGCAGCTGCTGCCAACATAGAAACATAGAAACATAGAATGTGTCGGCAGATAAGAACCATTTGGCCCATCTAGTCTGCCCAATATGCTGAATACTATGGATAGCCCCAGGCCCTATCTTATATGAAGGATGGTCTTATGCCTATCCCATGCATGCTTAAACTCCTTCACTGTATTTGCAGCTACCACTTCTGCAGGAAGGCTATTCCATGCGTCCACTACTCTCTCAGTAAAGTAATTCTTCCTGATATTACTTTTAAACCTTTGCCCCTCTAATTTAAAACTATGTCCTCTTGTAGCAGTTTTTCTTCTTTTAAATATTCTCTCCTCTTTTACCGTGATGATTCCCTTTATGTATTTAAAAGATTCTATCATATCCCCTCTGTCTCTTCTTACTTCCAAGCTATACATGTTAAGGTCCTTTAACCTTTCCTGGTAAGTTTTGTCCTGCAATCCATGTACTAGTTTAGTAGCTCTTCTCTGAACTCTCTCCAAAGTTTCAATATCCTTCTGCAGATATGGTCTCCAGTACTGCACACAATACTCCAAATGAGGTCTCACTAGTGCTCTGTAGAGCGGCACGAGCACCTCCCTCTTTCTACTGTTAATGCCTCTCCATATACACCCAAGCATTCTGCATTATCTTGCACTTATCGATGTTAAATTTTAGTTGCCAGATATTTGACCATTCCTCTAGTTTTCCTAAATCCTTTTCCATTTGGTGTATCCCTCCAGGAACATCAACCCTGTTACAAATCTTTGTGTCATCAGCAAAAAGACACACCTTACCATTGAGGCCTTCTGCAATTTCGCTGATAAAGATATTAAACAATATGGGTCCCAGAACAGATCCCTGAGGTACCCCACTGGTAACAATACCATGGTCTGAATATACTCCATTGACTACAACCCTCTGTTTTCTGTCCTTCAGCCACTGCCTAATCCATTCAACAATATGTGAGCTCAAGCTCAAAGACTGCAGTTTATTGATAAGCCTTCTATGTGGGACAGTATCAAATGCCTTACTAAAGTCCAGATAAGCGATGTCTACTGCACCTCCGCCATCTATTATTTTAGTCACCCAATCAAAAAAGTCAATAAGATTAGTTTGACATGATCTCCTGAAGTAAACCCATGCTGTTTTTATCAATCAACCCATGGGTTTTTAGATGTTCCACAATCCTCTCCTTGAGTATGGTTTCCATTAATTTCCCCACTATTGATGTCAGGCTTACTGGCCTATAGTTGCCTGATTCCTCTCTACTACCTTTCTTGTGAATTGGCACAACGTTTGCTAATTTCCAATCTTCTGGGATGACACCTTTTACCAGTGATTGGCTAAATAAATCTGTTAATGGATTTGCTAGTACACCTCTAAGCTCTTTTAATAGCTTTGGGTGTATCCCATCAGGCCCCTGTGATTTATTTGTATTAATTTTGGACAGCTGACTTAGAACCTCTTCCTCTGTAAAGACACATGCATCAAAGGATTCATTAGTCTTCCTCCCTAAATGAGGTCCTTCTCCTTCATTTTCCTTTGTAAAAACTGAACAGAAGTATTCATTGAGGCAGTCAGCTAGTTCTTTATCCTCTTCCATATACCTTCCTTCTTTTGTTTTTACTTTGGTAATTCCTTTTTTTAATTTCCTTTTTTCATTTATGTACCAAGACCAATAAGATAATGGGTTGCAACAAAAGGGGCATAGACGCCTGTGATGAGAACATAGTCTTCTCTGGTGGCCATAACTCTTTTCCAGGCCCGGTCTGCAATGATTGTGATGTTGGTTCTTGGCAACCACTAACTTTAACTTTTAAATGACAGACCGCTGAAATGAACTACCCTGTCTCTACTGCTGTTAGTATGGGCAGCATAAAGTTGATGACAGGTTCCCTTTAAAGCATTACTGGGTTGATAAACTTAAAAATAAGTTGGGTGAAATAGTAATGTTTGGTGAAGAATCAGCTAATGTTTCAATAAATTGATGGGTCTATTTAAAGGGATCCTGAGCAATCCACAGGCACATATGATATATAAGTTTGTGGAAAAACTTATCATTGATTCATTTAAATCCCTGCTCATTCTAGGCATTCCTACTTAGTGAGCTACCTCTATATGGAGTTCACTATATAAGGAAGGCTGTCAGTCCTGTGAGTAGGACTGCCCACATCACTTTTAAGCTCACAATTACAACTTTAAATAAAGTGCAAGTTATAATGAATATTTTCCTCATAAAATTGTGTATAAATCTGTTCTGCCCCATCTTTTCTATAACAAGCTGCCTGCAGATTGCACTGTATTTTCAATGTAACAGATACCCCTTAAATACTTTCCACAGCACCGAATGTCCCAGTTTATGACACCTGTGTCACAGTTAAGTTGTGTATCCGTCTACATAATTTAGTAGAGCAATAACTGAAGAATTAGTAACCTAAAACAGCAACTGAATATTTATTATACCAAACATCAACAGTTGTAACCATTTCAAAAAGGTTCTCTTATATTTGTTTGTCAGTTCATGCCATCTTTATTTTTTTGTATTGCCTTATAATCTAAAAATAGAACATTTTTTTGTTATTTTTCTAATATTCTCCAAAAGTTCTTAGTTATTTTTGTCTTTTGTGTTTTTCAACCACTGTTTCTATTATTAATTATTCCTTCAAATATACTTCAAAAAAGAAAAAATGTTTTAATATAGAAATCAACTGTTTTATGTCTCACTTGGAGACGACCATGTGATCAAAAACATGTACAATATATCCCTTGAACAATACACTGCAATATGTCTGTTTTGCTTTGCATTGTGATTTCATAGTTGTTTCTACCTAAAGGAGTTGTTCGGGTTCAGAGCTGAATCTGGATATAAGCTATTCTTCACTTTTTTACCATGTATGAGTGGAGCATCAGAGCATTTCTTGCCCCAATGCTCCCCCTTGCCCTGTCCTGCATTGCGCAGAGCAAGGGCTTTTTCTTTACTTTTGGTGACACACTAGGCTTCACATGGGTATTTTAGGCAGAGACTTTTGCCTAGCAATGATCCCTGGGACATCGCTGGCACAAATGAGCAGTCTTGTTAATATGCAATTTTTGATTTTTGTTTTTACTTTTTTTGTCGTATTGTATTGTATCTGTCTTAAAAGCATAAATTTTCAAAACTTGAAAATTGCTACTTTTCTTCTTTTTTGTTAAATTTTAGATTTTTAGATAAAAGCACAAAGCGTAGCAATCCAAATTTGCCACTAACTAAAAGTGCAAAATGTCACGAAAAAAGAGCGCCAGAATTGCTTGGACATGTAGAAGCGTTTTTAATGTTATCAAAACATAAAGTGACACATCAGATATGAAAAATGGGTCTGTGTCTTTAAGGCCAAAATAGGCTTCATCCTTAAAAAGTTAATCATTTGCAAATTATTCACATCTATCGAAACTGTGATTTCCATAATTTTACAGAGTTTAAAGGTAAATTCCTCATTAAAAGTGGCCTGTCTGACCCAGGAAAAAGTGTAGCGGCATCTTAAAAAATTAAAACAGGCAAATCCCAAGAACCAGTTGGCACAAAGGGGTCAGTATTGGGCCCTATTCTCTTCAATTTTTTTATTAATGATCTTGTAGAAGGCTTGCACAGTAAGGCTGGGTTCAGACTTGAGTGTTTTACAGCGCTTTTCCTACGCGCTGTAAAACGCTCAACAGGTGAAAACCCATGTTTCCCTATGGGCATGGTTCTTACCTGAGCGTTTTACAGCGCGTACGAACGCGCTGTAAAACGACCTACGCCCAAAGAAGTACAGGAGCATCTTTGGGGCGTATTGTCGCGCGTATTGTGATTGACGCCATAGTGGTCAATCACACAAACGCACGTACGACGTGCGTTTCCTATTTCCAAAAACGTGATCTAATACGCGCGACAAAAATGCGTGTAAAACGCGCGTATCAAATACGCTCAAGTGTGAACCCAGCCTAAAATATCATTTTTTGTAGATGGCACTAGACTGTGTAAAGTGATTATAACATAGAAGAGGACAGTACACTGCTACAGATGGCTCTGGATAGATTGGAGGCTTGGGCAGAGAAGTGTCAGATGACACTGACAAAAGTAAGGTTATGCACATGGGAAGGAATAATGCAAGTCACCCGTACATACTAAATGGTAAAACCCTGGGTAACACTGACATGGAAAAGGATCTAGGAATTTTAGTGAACAGCAAACTGAAATGTAGAAACCAGTATCAGGCAGCTGCTGACAAGACCAATTAGATAATAGGTTGCAACAAAAGGGGCATAGATGCCCGTGATGAAAACATAGTCCTGCCACTTTACAAATAACTAGTCAGACCACACATGGATTACTGTGTACAGTTCTGGGCTCCTGTGAACAAGGCAGACATAGCAGAGCTGGAGAGGGTTCAGAGGAGGGCAACTAAAGTAATAACTGGAATGGGTGGACTACAGTACCGAGAAAGATTATTAAAATTAGGCTGTTCACATTAAAAAAAAGACAACTGAGGGGAGATCTAATAACTATGTATAAATATATGAGGGGCAGTACAGAGATCTCTCCTATCATCTATTTATCCCCAGGATTAGAGATGAGCAAAGTTTTGAAAAAATTAATTTGGCTACTTTGCCGAACTTCCATTTTATGGAGCAGGCACAATGATGGAGAATGGCCGTTGCCCCCTGTCATTTAACCCTTCAGATGTTGCATTTAGTGCTGATCGTGGGATCTGTGACTCACATTAAGCCATTCAGGGGTTAAATAAGAAAAAAAAAGAATACTCACCTCATCTACTTGCACTCAGAGTCGCCATCTGCTCCTGTCATCAAAAAATCCATCATCATGCTCGCCACAGGTCCTTTGGCAGGTTTTCTTCAATCAAGACAGGAGCAGATAGTCTCTCTGTGAGCAAGTAGATAAAGTAGATATAATTTTTTAATTTTTAGCCACCATGTTAGAAAAATTGATTCGTTTCCACAAGGCCTGAGTAAATTTGGCTTTGTAACAAATCAAATTTTTCCTGAAATTGGGATTGAAGTCCATTTTGGATACTTTGATTTTCTCAACACTACCCAGGACTGTAAGGAGGGGACATCCACTGCATCTAGAGGAAAGAAGGTTTCTACAAAGACATAAAATAGGATTCTTTACTGTACGAGCAGTGAGACTATGAAAATCTATGCCTGAGGAGGTGGTGATGGTAAATTCACTAAAAAAGTTCAAGAGGGGCCTGGATGTATTTCTGGAGTGTAATAATAATACAGGTTATAGTTACTAGAGATGGGTTGTTGATCCAGGGAGTTATTCTGATTGCCTTATTGGAGTTGGGAAGGAATTTTTTTCCCCTAAAGTGAGGAATATTAACTTCTACTTTACAGTTTTTTTGCCTTCCTCTGGATCAACTTGCAGGATAACACGCTGACTATGACTTTGTATACAGAGATGGCTTCAAAGCCAAGAATGAGCAGCAATTTAAATGTATAAAATACAAGTTATGCTGAATCTTTTCCCACAAAACTATATCAATCTGCTCAGCTCCTCCTGCTATATAATATTCTGCCTGTAGCTTACATTACAGGTTCCCTTTAAGGATTGTTGTTATAGCCTTGTCTTGCAGTGTCTGAATGTAACATTTTGACCACATATTCTTGGCAAAATACTGATATACATTTACCACAGTATACATTTAAATTAGCTTGACCCATTTAAATTAGCTTGACCCTCTTACAAGAAGCAATGTATCCTTAGCATTGTTACCATTACTGGATAACTACTGTATACACTGGTGGGAGACATTGCAGACAGCCTTTTACCCAGTTATGGCCTCATGTAAATGTGCACAATGATGAGCTGACAAACAAGCAAACATCATCTCGTGCAAACGGGAATATGATTCCAGTAATAATGAAACAGTACAGTATGTGCCTGAGCGATCGCATGCAAAAAATGAAATGAACGTCAATCGGTAAGTAGGACTACCCCTGGACTCCTCAGCAAAAAAGGTGTAGATATTTATATTACTAAAATAAAAGTTTTGCTAAATTTATTCCTAAAAATGTAAATAAAAAATCTGCTCAGCTCTTGACATGCAACCTGTGGATTTGACTGCATTTTTAATGTGACAGTTTTGCTTTAAAGGGGTTTTTTCAAGAAGAGAACCCCCTTTTACCATGATCAATTGTTATCGATGGGTCAAGCCAAATACAGACATACATTTCCAGCACATGAATTAACATTCGTGTAATGCACTGATGCACTGGTTTCTCAATGGATGTTGACCCCATTTTTAAGTCCTAGCATATTAGCAATTTTGGTCAGTACATTATCAGACTGCATTTTTATGACTTTTAGGACATCATTTTTTCTGTCTTGTCTTTCTCTCTTTTTTATTTTTATTTTTTTAAATTTTTGCACACTCTCTTTCTCTCCCTTCTCACCTTTTAAGCTCTTTAACACAATGACAGCAATTGTAAATAATGTTAGAATGACACTGACATATATAGCTATGGATAAAGGAATGGTTGACAGTGTTAACAAATAGCCTGTTTGTACCGTTCCATTTGTTACTCTTTAAAAAAAAAAAAACATTCCACAAATTTGAGGCAGATGATATTTTAACACACACAGTGTTATGTGAAAAAAACAGTATCTTGTTCTCAAACATTTAAAAAATGATGCCCTAACAAGAGCAGATATTGACTACAACCACACAATAATGTCAGAAGATGCAGACTCTTGTTTTGAATGAGCTTCCAAAAATTATACCCTAACTGGGGCAGATCCCCATCTCTGTTTATAGCCACATAAGCTAGTGTCAAAAGAAACAGTGGCTTGTTCTGTTCTGAGTAGGCATCCAAAATGTATGCCTTAATGGAGACAGATGCAGTACCTCTTTTTATACACACAAAAGTGTTAATGTCAGAAGAAACAGTGGCTTCTTCTGAACAAGCCTGGGAAAATTCTACCTTATTTTTGGGAACAGCAGCAGTACAGTGGGTCTGCAAAGGGTAAAGCGTGTAGAGGTAATAGTGGCATGTAGCAGAAATAGCAGAAGTATCAGCACAGCATGGAACAAACAAGGCATTAGATGTTAGTATGGCTGTCTAGGTGCAGTAGTAGTTGAAGTTATGTAGGGGTAATGGTAGTGTGAGTAGGGGGAGAAGCAGCTGTGGCAGCAGCCATATAGTATAGAACAGGATGGCAGCAGTGGCATGATCGGGCAGGCGACAAATAGCCTCCATTAGCAATAGCTTCAGCCAGAGGTGTGTCAAAAACCTCATGAATCCATGCCTCAGTCATTTTGACAAAAGCAATGTTTTGTAACTTACGGAGGACAACTTTATTCATTTGGGTGTGATGATGCCACCGGCAGCACTGATAACCCTCTCTGAAATTACATTAGAGGCTGGACAAGACAGTATAGCAAGTGCAAACTGGACCATTTCCAGACACTTTTTCAATTTGCCTGCCTAGAAGTCCATGGGGTTAGGGAATGTGATATGTATGTTTAAGAGGTAAGCCTTCATTTGCTGATTTGCATCAGCCTGCCATATATGAAAAAATGCTCCATCATGTTCATGAGACTGAACTGGCTGCTGCTGTGGCTTATGCTAATTGTGGTAGCAGTGAGGCGGGAGTTGTGTAACTCAGTGGGTGGAGAGGGGCCTCCTGGTCAGACATGCAGGTGGCAGGCATCTGTTTGCTGAAAGCATATCTATCCAGTAATTATCAGAGGACCCAGTTCTTCTTTCCCCCACCGACAACTGATGATTATCCTGTTACCTCCTCCTCCTACTCTGCTTCCTTCTCCTCTACCACCCCCTCATCCACTCACCGTAACACCTTCACCACCCACAGCAGCACAGCCGGGGAAATGACAGCAGTCTGTTTTAAAACTTGTGTGTTTGTAGGAAAAACCCCACAACGCGCAGGAGCTGTGGAAGGGATGGAACAATAGACGGATGATTGGTTGGTGCCATAGAGCCTTCAGCCCGGCCTGGTGTTGTGCGCTAAAGGGGCAAAATGTAATAGCAGGTCTGGGCCTAGCCGGTTTGACGCACATCCCCTGCCTGCCACATGTGCTGAATTTGGGGTGCAGAAATTCCTAAACACCAGACAGTGAAAATCAATTCAGTTAATCGAACACACACAACACCCCCCCCCTTTTTACTCAAACCATTAACAATTAACAACTATTTACAAATTTACTTAAAAACATATTAAAATAACTATAATGCAGCTAAACTAACCATAGAAACAAACAAAACTATATACACGCCTTATCCTTAACTTAAGGCCAGCCAATTACAAGTGGCTCGGAGGGTGGGTTCCTGCACCAATATAGGCCCTGGCCTGGAACACAATTGTCCAGCCAGGGCACAGTTCTGGAGGATGAGGAGGATGAAGAGGAGTAGGAGGAACCGTGTTCTCAGCAGGGTGGCATCCAAGCCAGCTCACGGGCAGCTGGGTCACCATAAGAACCTCAGAAGGCTGGGTTAGCATTGGCGAAATGTGGGAAAGCTTTGTCATCACGCCTCAACAACCTGCACCCCCAGCAGATCTGTAACATCTTAGCAGGAGGCAGCATTTCAGCAACATGGTGGAACAGTACAGGTACTGACGGGTCTGCCTAAAGGAATAGCTACAGGGGAAGCAGGGGAAGCAACTGCTTTGGGGCCGTGACCTAGAAAGGGCCCATCCAGGAGGAGGAGGAGGAGTAAAGGACTTTGTCAGGGCCCCATCAACAGTATTATACAATGAAATTATATACAGTGGCAGTATGGACAGTGTAGAAAGTGAATGGAACAGCTGCTGGGCCTGGTCTAAGAAAGCGATCTTTAGTAGCCACAGGCATGGCGGCATGAAAGGAAGGGGTTGTGCAAAAATTACTGGGGGAGGGGGGGCCCATTCAAAAATGTGATGTGGTGCCCAATCATTTCTAGCTACGCCACTGGGACTGGCCCATTCAACTTCTGGGTCTTCAAATTGGGCACATGTCCTGACATTGCCTTTTACGCCTTGGAGGTGCTGACCTACCCTGCAGCCACTGTATTGTCTGAATGTGTGTTTAGCATGGCTGGGGGCATTATCACAGACAAGCGTAGCCGCCTGTCCGCAGACAATGTTGGCAACTAAGCTTTCGTTTATTAAAAAGAACCAGACATGAATTCCACAGGACTTGTTGGAACCTTATGCAGAATAGACATGTATACCGGCCTCACCCAACCATTGTTGTAAAATAAAAAATAAAAAAAACAGTTATTGGAGACTACCTTTGGCTTCACAGCCCAAAAAGGCTTCATTTCATGCAAGAATTTAACCGCCAATTGTAAGTTCCCTGTCAGTTTTGCAGTGCAGGGGATTGTACCTGGCAAAAATGGTAATATTTCACCCAACAATTTAAAATCTATCCTTTGCCGGACAGTATTAAACTTGGCCAGCCACAGCTGAAAACCAATGATTTACGGTATTGCTATTTTGGCAATTGAATTTTACCCCAGAACAAAAGCTATTCTTTGACGGACACTATGAAACTTGTCCAGTCACAGCTGAAACCCTTGATTTACTGTATTTCTATTTTTGCAACTGATTTTTACCCCAGAAAAAAATATATCCTTTGACGAACACTATGAAACTTGTCCAATCGCAGCTTGAACACCAGATTCAGGGTATTGCTATTTTGGCAATTAACTTTCACCCCAGAAAAAAATATACCCTTTTACGGACAGATTTAAACTAGGCCTGCAACAGCTGGAACACCAGATTTACTGTATTTCTATTTTTGCTACTGACTTTCACCCCAGAAAATAATATATCCTTTGACGGACACTAAGGAAATTGTGCAGTCACAGCTGGAACACCAGATTCAGGGTATTGCTATTTTGGCAATTGAATTTCACCCCAGAACAAAATATATCCTTTGTCAGACACTATTAAACTTTGCCAGCCACTGCTGGGACACCAGATTTACGGTATTGCTATTTTGGCAATTGAATATCACCCCAGAACAAAATATATCCTTTGCCGGACACTATTAAACTTTGCCAGCCACTGCTGAGACACTAGATTCAGGGGTTTTCTATTTTGGCAATTGAATTTCACCACAAAAAAAAAAAATCTATCCTTTGCCAGACAGCAGACAGTATTACACTTGGCTAGCCACAGCTGGAACACCAGATTTAGGGGATTGCTATTTTGGCAATTGAATTTAACCCCTTAATGAAATATATAAATTTCTATCCTGAGTTTCTAAGGATGACAATAAGCACAGCCAAGCCCCTGATGTAGGATATAGCAAAAAAAAAAAAATTCTAGTATAGATGGATTGATGGACTTGGTGGCAGCTTGTGCTGGTGCACCACAAGACACAAAATTGCCGCCGATCAAAGTGACAGAAAAACGCTCTGTGCAGCCTAAAAACCAGTGAGCAATTAACTAGAAGAAGTTGAATGATTCACAGCTGTAGATCGATCACTTCATTAGGTGTTTTTGCTGACTTTTTCCTGCCTAATCTCCCTGACAGAAACTGCATCCTCTCCCTACACTAATCAGAGCAGAGTGACGTGCAGCGCTACGTGACTCCAGCTTAAATAGAGGCTGGATCACATGCTGCACTTGGCCAATCACAGCATTGCCATTAGTAGGCATGGCTGTGATGGCTTCTTAGGGCAAGAAGTAAAACGCTTGCTGATTGGCTTCTGTGCAGCCCTTCAGAAAGCAGGAAGAAATCGCCGAACAACGGACCCGAACCGAACTTTTTGAAAATGTTTGGGTCCGGGTCCGGGTCCCAAACACCCCAAAATTCGGTACGAACCCGAACTATGCTCGAACTGTTCGCTCAGCCCTACTCCTCAGCACCTTGATCTGGCTCCCAGGTCCTGTCTAACACACAATCATCATCATAGTCTTCACCCTTCCTGCCACTTTTATAAGACTGTGATATGTCATTGTGGGCTTCTTGCCCCCCTCACGATTCCCTCCTCTTTAGTTACTCCAAGTGCCACTGTCACCATGGCTACTGCAATCATCGTCGCTACATGTGCCACCACTACTACTAGTACTACCAACACAGTAATCTATGGGGCCCCTCACCTGTACAGTACGTCCTCCTCATGGCAGTCTAAATGCTGTCTGTTCTCCCACGTCATCAACAGGGAGATAATCTTGAGTATCATACCATAACATATGAAGTTTTGATGCCTCTTCTTAGAAAAAAGGAAAACTTCCCTCTAGGAGGAGGAAGTGAAGACAGATGCAACTGAAAGGCTTCTCTGGGACCACAAGGAGGAGGAGTTTAACAGACATTTTATTATGAAGCCTATAAACGAAAAGTCAAAGATTTTTACACTAATTATTAAACGCTAGCAAATCTTAAGTTTTTTTTTTGGTAATTCACAGACAAAGGAGCAATTAAATATTCCTCCTCTTCTACAAATACACTGCACACTTTTTTTGACAATTTATATATTGGTATATGGTATATTAACGCAACATTATAATGCATTAAATGTAATTGTTATATTAACACAATGTGTTAAATTTAGCTGGGATTTTAAACACGACAGTGTAATGCATTGAATTTATGTGGTATGTGAACGCAACAGTAGAATGTATTATTTTTAACTGCTATAATAACGTAACAGTATAATTCGTGAGCTATTATAAAACACAGTAGTACAATACTTTTAAATGAACTACTGTATTTTCTGGCATATAAGACTACTTTTTAACACATGAAAATCTTCTCAAAAGTCGGGGGTCGTCTTATACGCCAGTATATTGCGTGCTGAAACTTAAGAGGACCTTTCACTGGTCCAACGATTGTTAGATAATGATATGTATGTGTAGAGCAGTGCCCAGGAATCTCCCTGTACTTACTATTATCCCTTTGGCGCCGCTCTACACATATGGTATATATCATTATATTACAGTTGTTGGACCAGTGAAAGGTCCTCTTTACTGCCAAGCCAGACTGAAGAAGCTGTCCTTCTCCAGTTTCAGGGACAGGCACCCTCTAGCTGAGCCACGGTGCGCTGCATCCCGACCAGTTGCTCCTGAAGCAGCCCCCTCTCCCTGCTCTCAGTGGTTTTCTCATGCTCGGATGGTCTGTTTAATTTTTATTTGGTGTGCGTTGGAAGAGGGGTAGTCTTATACGGTGAGTATAGCCCAAACCCCATATTTTAACAGGAAAAGTAGGGGGTCATCTTATATGTTGAATGTCTTATACGCCGGAAAATACGGTAGTATAATGGTGCAATAGGGCTAGCGTTAAACTGTGGATATTAAACTGTCACAAAATTGAAGCAAAATATATTTTGCAGGGCTGGGATTGCCTGGGAATATGTCTGTAAAATACTTAAAAAATGTAGAAGCTTCAGGTTAAAAAAAAGCTTGACTGCTGAAAAATAGAGATGTCGCGAACATAAAATTTTCCGTTCGCGAATGGCGAATGCGAACTTCCGCAAATGTTCACGAACCGGGCAAACCGCCATAGACTTCAATTGGCAGGCGAATTTTAAAACCCACAGGGACGCTTTCTGGCTACAATAGTGATGGAAAAGTTGTTTCAAGAGGACTAACGGGTCTGAAACCGCGCTGCTTCTAAATCCGTCGTACGAAGCACAGGTGAAAATATAAAGGGTATTAGCCTTTGTCCTCCTCTCTCAAAGGGTTCGATCCTCCTCAGACCGTCTCCTCTGTAAGATTAAACGACCGGCATATAGTGAAGTACCCTCTTAATAGTTGGTAAAAAATAGGTTTATTTTACTCACAAACACAGGTGGTTTTCAGGCATATCACAAAGATAAAATACATCAGGTTCCTGCCCGACCCGGGTTTCGCTCTCTGGCTTCCTCAGGGGCGATCACTGCGCATGTCCATAGCATGGCCCTTTAAATAGCCCAGTTTCCTGTTCCCGAACTCTGGGAGTCATTACCCAATCAGCATATATTAAACATTACTCATATAAAGTAATGTTTAATATATGCTGATGAATAATTCCAGAGTCGAGGTGAAAACTAGGCTATTAAAGGCCATGCTATGGCATGCGATCGCCCTGAAGCCAGCAGCAACCTAGGTCGGCAGACCTGATGTATTTATCTTTGTGATAGCTGCACTGTATTTGTGATAAACAAACCTATTTTACCAACTATTAGAGGTACTTCACTATATGCCGATCGTTAATCTTACAGAGGAGACGTCTGAAGAAGAGACTGAAGACAGTACACAACTACTATACTTTCACCTGTGCTCAATCAGCATTGCTGATGTTCAAACCCTTTACTACATGAATTTTCCAGTGTGAACTACCCACCACACTACATTGGAACCAGCAGCGCAAGTAACTGTCCGTGTTTTTGGGATACAAGACTGACACTTTCTTTTTATTTCAAGAGGACTAACACCTGGACTGTGGCATGCAGGAGGGGGATCCATGGCAAAACTCCCATGGAAAATTACGTAGTTCACGCAGAGTCGGGTTTTAATCCATAAGGGGCCTAAATCACCTAACATTCCTAAATTGTTTGGAATAACGTGCTTTAAAACATCCAGTGTGTGTATACGATCAGGTATGATGTTGTATCGATCAGGTAGTGTAAGGGTTACGCCCACTTCACAGTGACAGACCAAACTCTGACAGACCGTTTAACGCACCGCAAACAACTGCAAACAGTCCATTTGCACAAACGCAAACTCCCCATTTGCACAAGGTTGGAAACCAAGCTTGCCATGTCCTGTTCCTTGTCCTCACTGACGTCATTGAAGGTCTCTTCCTCGACCCAGCCACGTATAACACCAAGGGTCCCCGAAAGGTGACAACAAGCCTCCTGGGACGCCTGCTGTGGTTGGTCTTCCACCTCCTCAAAGCCACTTTCCTCCTCTGACTCCTCTTCTTCAGACTTCTCTCTCTGCGTTGCCGCAGGTCCAGAAATCGACAACGACAAGGCTGCTTCAGGTGGTGATGGTGACCACAACTCTTCCTCTTCATGCTCATCTATGGCCTGATCCAGCACTCTTCGCAGGGCACTCTCCAGAAAAAACGCATATGGGATGAGGTCGATGATGTTGCCTTGGGTTTGACTGACCAGGTTTGTCACCTCCGCAAAAGGACGCATGAGCCTACAGCCAGTACTATTCCTATCAGTTTAATCTCTGTTTTGTCCCTTATCAGGGCCAGGGCCGGTGTAGTGAATAGATTTTTGGAACCGGGAGATGGAAAAAGACCCATGCTCGGTCCGCTTCGTTTGAATTTTAGGTCACTGTGCGTGACACCCTATATGAATGGTGGGCAGTGGGCACAGTACCGTCTGCGGGCCTGACACACACTGGCAGGCAACTGCAATTATATTATATTTTTATCTGCAAGGTACTGTGCCACCCTATATGAGTGGTGTGCACCCAGTACAGTCTGTGGGCCTGCGGCCTCTCACACACGGGCAGGCAACTGCAATATACACTTACCTAAAGAATTATAGGAACACCTGTTCTATTTCTCATTAATGCAATTATCTAGTCAACCAATCACATGGCAGTTGCTTCAATGCATTTAGGGGTGTGGTCCTGGTCAAGACAATCTCCTGAACTCCAAACTGAATGTCAGAATGGGAAAGAAAGGTGATTTAAGCAATTTTAGGCGTGGCATGGTTGTTGGTGCCAGACGGGCCGGTCTGAGTATTTCACAATCTGCTCAGTTACTGGGATTTTCACGTACAACCATTTCTAGGGTTTGCAAAGAATGGTGTAAAAAGGGAAAAACATGCAATATGCGGCAGTCCTGTGGGCGAAAATGCCTTGTTGATGCTAGAGGTCAGAGGAGAATGGGCTGACTGATTCAAGCTGATAGAAGAGCAACGTTGACTGAAATAACCACTTGTTACAACCGAGGTATGCAGCAAAGCATTTGTGAAGCCACAACACGCACAACCTTGAGGCGGATGGGCTACAACAGCAGAAGACCCCACGGGTACCACTCATCTCCACTACAAATAGGAAAAAGAGGCTACAATTTGCACGAGCTCACCAAACTGGTGGACTGTTAAAGACTGGAAAAATGTTGCCTGGTCTGATGAGTCTCGATTTCTGTTGAGACATTTAAATGGTCCGAATTTGGCGTAAACAGAATGAGAACATGTATCCATCATGCCTTGTTACCACTGTGCAGGCTGGTGGTGGTGGTGTAATAGTGTGGGGGATGTTTTCTGGGCACACTTTAGGCCCCTTAGTGCCAATTGGCCATCGTTTAAATGCCACGGGCTACCTGAGCATTGTTTCTGACCATGTCCATCCCTTCATGACCACCATGTACCCATCCTCTGATGGCTACTTCCAGCAGGATAATGCACCATGTCACAAAGCTCGAATCATTTCAATTTGGTTTCTTGAACATGACAATGAGTTCACTGTACTAAAATGGCCCCCACAGTCACCAGATCTCAACCCAATAGAGCATCTTTGGGATGTGGTGGAACGGGAGCTTCGTGCCCTGGATGTGCATCCCTCAAATCTCCATCAACTGCAAGATGCTATCCTATCAATATGGGGCAACATTTCTAAAGAATGCTATCAGCACCCTGTTGAATCAATGCCACGTAGAATTAAGGCAGTTCTGAAGGCAAAAGGTGGTCCAACACCGTATTAGTATGGTTTCCTAATAATTCTTTAGGTGAGTGTATATATATAGAAAAAATAAATAAAAGCTGACTGATGTACCAGCATTAAAAAGGGCTTTTTGGGGTGCTGTCAGGATGCTGTCCTTTACAGCAGATGGCCCCTTTCACACAAGCGAGTTTTCCGCGCGGGTGCAATGTGTAACGTGAACGCATAGCATCCGCACTGAATCCTGACCCATTCATTTCAATGGGTCTGTGTACATGAACGTTTTTTTCACGCATCACTTGTGCGTTGCCTGAAAATCGCAGCATGCTCTATATTCTGCGTTTTTCACGCAGCCCTAGCCGCATAGACGTGAATGGGGCTGCATGAAAAACGCATTGCATCTGCACGCAAGTGCGGGTGCGTTGCGTTTTTCACTGATGGTTGCTAGGAGATGTTGTTTGTAAACCTTCAGTTTTTTTTTATCACGCGCGTGAAAAACGCATCAAAACCTGCGCGGAAAAAACTGAACAACTGAACGCAATCGCAGGGAAAACTGAATGGCTTTGCCTGTGAAATTGCACAGTTTTTACTGAACGCATCCGCAACGCATCCGGACCTAAGGCCCCATTCACACATCCGTAATTTTTGTCTGCAACCATTCTGCAATTTTGCAGAATGGATGCAGACCCATTCATTGTGGATGGGGCCGGGTGTGATGCGGAGAGCACACTATGTGCTCTCCGCTTCCGCATTTGCGGAGCCGCAGCCCCGAACTTCCAGGTTTCAGCCCTAAAACATCCGGCTGCGGCTCTGCAAAAGATAGAGCATTTTCTATTCTTCTCCACAGCCTGCAGACAAGAATAGGCATCTCTATGGGGAGTGCCAGCATGGTGTGTTGCGGATCCGCAACACACTACGGACCTGTGAATGGGGCCTAATCTGGACACGCTGTGAAAGAGGCCGATGAGTCTTTGAGGACTGGAGTGGACACAGAACACTGGCCTAGCTAACGCTTTCCCTATTCATTCAGCAGCAGCAGCAGCACTCTCCCTGCTCTAACTAACACTGCAGCTTCATAATGAATCTAAGATGGATGCTGTCCTTGCTTTTTGATAGGAGGTAGGAGGGTCTGGGAGGGAGGGTATGCTGATTGGCTGGATTGTGTCTGCTGACTGTGAGGTACAGGGTCAAAGTTTGCTCAATGATAAAGAATAGGGGGCGAATCGAACATCTCATATGTTTGCTGGGAACTGTTCGCGGGCAAATAGTTTGGGACATCTCTACTAAAAAAGGGATGTTTCTACAGGCATTGCAAGATTTTATCTATTGCAGTTTGAAGCTTTCTACTTGCATCAGCTGACCTTAGTATAAAACACACAGAGAGCTCCTATACTCTGATCCTATACATTTCTTGTCCGATAAAACCCTGAATTTACTACTTATTAATTAAATATACCTAACTAAATATGTCCCTAAACTGTCCATACTACACCCTAAAATTGATAGCTTGTGTCTTTGTCTTTTGGTATATTAATTAAAAGGATGGAAAATTAATTAAAAGTAGATTATGTCTGTCTACAACTATGCACTAGCCTGATCCACGTATACTTGAGGGTGGCCCTTTTGATAGACAACTCTGGCTATGGACTTCGTGGTATTCATTGTGGACCCCTTTTTTGCTACTTTAACACATGTACTATTATGGATCAAGATTGACTCCGGGAGACTTTGTTCACATTGACAAAGTCTCTGTTATTTCTCTGGGATGGACAATCATGGATACATATATGCAGTTGGATTATACTGCAATCAGATTCTTGATATATTAGTCTGATTTACACAGAATTTGTATTTGTATAGTAAGCATTGTACAGAGAATCCTCATATGAGTGCGTCTGAGAATATTCTTGTATTCATTGGATGGAGCTTTGACGTTTGCATGCGTGCGCACTGCACAGAATCTGGTTATTATCCAAGCCTCATTTTGGTATACGTTGCGCAGTCAGAATGGTAATTTACAGATGCCATTACCATGTGGCCCTCCTAGTGTATATACCCCCCATGATCCTGTGTGCTTTGGTCCTTCCACAACAACTCATATGTGACACTTGCACTTTACCTTAGTTATGTTGTTGGACATTTTGTGCCTTATCTACAGTATGCTTCACTAATCTTTGTGGATGTTCATGTATTTTTAATTTTAGATACTCGGCACTTCCAACAGACATTAATTGATGTAATTTCAGAGATGCTACGTTCATTTTCACTTTATATGCACTGGTCACTTTATTGGTTTGGCACCTTGTCTCACTTAGATATAAGACCTTAGTAGGGGTAGATCATGTTGAAGGAGGGAGGTGTAGGTACACGTGTTTTTATTCTCCTGTCATGTAATATTTTTTTAATGGTTTTTAGCGTCTTTTGTGTTCATGCTTTGTATAACAATAAAATTTGTGATTTAATCATGTGATTTCTGGTGTGCACCATTTTGCTTTTTTCATGTTCTCTTTGTTGTAGCCTTATTATTGCTTTTTGCTAGACACAGCCAACACACGTCCTCTCACATCACAAGCTATGGTCAGAATGATGTCTGTGGTTTCTGAGCAAGCCCACTGATTTAAGGACCTGCCAAAATCCTTCTCCCTGATTGGCTCATAGGCTGTCGACCAGCATCTGAGCCAATCAGGTGAAGCCCCCTCACTCTCAGGGCCATGTTATCCTCTATCTTCATCCTCTCTGCCCAGTTTCGGGCAAATTCTCACAGTAAACTGACACAGTTTTGCATAATTCATCCGAAGCGAATGATGAAAACTTTGGATTTGTTTGGCAACAGAATAATTGTGAAATTTTTATAGAATCAGATTCGTTCAGAATCTGTTCTCTTATAATATATATATATATATATATATATATATATATATATATATAATACAGATGCAGCCAAGCTAAACTTGATGGTTAACGCATTAATTAAAGAATGACAAGAAAAAGATAACTTTTCAATGGATTTCAATGAAGTACAGCTTGTATAACAATGTAAATTTGGTGTGCCCTCAAAATAACTCAACACACAGCCATTCATTTCTAACCGCTGGCAACAAAAGTGAGAACACCTCTAAGTGAATATGGCCAAATTGTGCCCAATTAGCCATTTTCCCTCTCCGGTGTCATGTGACTCATTAGTGTTACAAGGTCTCAGGTGTGAATGAGGAGCAGGTGTGTTATATTTGCTTTTATCACTCTCACACTCTCTCATACTGGTCACTGACTGAAAGTTTAAGAGGTGGGGTTGGGGGGGGGGGGGGGGTTCAGCCTGTCAGTGCTCAGACCATATGTTGCACACTGCATCAAGTTGGTTTGCATGGCTGTCATCCCAGAAGGAAACCTCTTCTAAGCATGATGCAGAAGAAAGCCCGCAAATAGTTTGCTGAAGACAAGCTGACTCAGGAATGACCTGGATTACTGGAACCATGTCCTGTGGTCTGATGAGACTACGATAAACTTATCTGGTTCAGATGGTGTCAGGCATGTGTGGCGGCAACCAGGTGAAGAACACAAAGACAAATGTATCTTGCCTACAGTCAAGCATGGTGGTGGGAGTGTCATGGTTTGGGACTGCCAGTTGTGGGGAGCTACACATATTAAGGGAACCATAAATGCCGACATGTACTGTGACATACTGAAGCAGAGCATGATCCCCTCTCTTCACAAACTGGCCCGCAGGGCAGTATTCCAACATGATAACGTCTCCAAACACCCCTCCAAGATGACCATTGCCTTGCTAAAGAAACTGAGGGTAAAGGTGCTGGACTGGCCAAGCATGTGTCCAGACCTAAACTCTATTGAGCTTCTGTGGGGCATCCTCAAACGGAAGGTGGAAGAGTGCAAGGTCTGTTGTCATGGAGGAGTGGAAGAGGATTCCAGTGGCAACCTGTGAAGGTCTAGTGAACTCGGTGCCCAAGAGAGTTCAGGCAGTGCTGGAAAATAATGGAGGCCACACAAAATAATGACACTTTGGGCACAATTTGGCTATTTTCACTTAGGGGCGCACTCACTTTTGTTGCCAGCTGTTTAGACATTTAATGGCTGTGTGTTGAGATTTTTGGAGGACACACCAAATTTAGCAAAATGTGAGGGGTGTATTCACTTTTGTGAGATACTGTATATATGTACATATATATTTTATATAGTGACGCAAATCTTAAGAGACTTGAAGTGAAATGTGCACGGCGTGCTTGCATTTCCTGTACTCTGTCCTTGCTGTGTAGTTTTTGCTCATTGCAGATGCAGAGTACTAATAGCTAATTGCTTCTCAACCATAGCAGAGCTTTGACTCAAAAAGCACAGTATAAAAATAAACAAGGAAATTGTTACCACGAGCTCACCGAGGCCATCAGATTACTGCAACACTTAACAGCTTTCTGCTCCCCATGATATAATTGTACTGGCTTTTTTATTTTTTTACAACAGAATCGCATAAAAATATTTATGCAGGGTGATGTCAGCCCTACCTTCCCACAGCACATGCTTCTATGGTTCCAAGGATAAATGCAAAACTGTAGCTTGATAGCCTATGGCTACAGATCCATTCTGTCAGATTTTATTTTAGAAGTCAAGTTGCTTTTTTGTCTTGGATTATAATCTTTAGCTATTTTATTTAGCTCACTGGTTAGTGAATCGATTAGAGCATTGTAAAGGTAAAAACTGTACGCAGGTGTCATTTCTTCTTTATCTGTTAGACCTAGTTAGATCCATCTGAAGAACAAAGATGAGGTAGGTAGAATATAGACTGAGAAGATAGTATAGATGAGGTAGATATAATATCGAAGAGATAAAGAAGGTAGATACAACCTCTCCAGATTTTCTCTGAAAGATTTTAAGTTCCACTAGATATTATCTATACTAACCTTCTTCTTTGAGAAGCCCACCCTCTAGAAGACTACTATTCAATGCAATTTTGAGTAGTTATCTCAAAGAGGTTTTACTGTATATGAAATGAATAGACAGATGCATTACAGGGTATGCATCTAATCAAGCTGAAGAAAAGTCGAGATGAGTCTTTACATGTTATTTACTCTGCAGCATAATGAAATGAGGCGCCACAATAACGAGGAGGGGGAAAGGGTTAAAAAAGATAATTGTAGAACACTTGTGACTGGACTCTTAGCTCACGATCACTGCCAGAAAGGCTTATTATATTCTGGTGAAATGTAGTTTGAATGGGGAGTGGTAGTCAGTGATGCGTCAGAGCTGCTCTTTGAAGACATTAAAAAGCTGAATGCACAACAAAGAACAGATGTTCCAGCATGCTTTATTTATGCACCCATCAGCAATCTTTCAGTGACCACAAAACACAGGCTTTTTTCCCCTCACTACAATATTATTTTCTGATAAACTCACTCCACATTATTTCCCTCAAATTCTTTTTTCGTGTTTGCAAATGTGCTCTTACCGTATAAATGTAGTTGCTCTGAAATTAAAGAGCATAACAGTAACAGAAGTACAGTACCAGCTACAGCAATGAAGAGGTCTGTGAAAAGAGGTCACTGTACTTGAATGACCAGTGCAAGAAATCTAGAAAAATATCTATATAGTGTGGTAAGGTGCAGGGTGCCGTCCTAGATGGCAGGTACGTGTCACCGAGGTTCATAGCCTCGGTGAGGTAGGAGCCGTTTGTTGATGTCAGTAGCAGGTAGTGCTACTGACACATTTGCTAAGTAGCATGGCTGCAAAGCCGATCCGGGCCGGCTCTTACCGGGAGCAGCTAAAGTGTAGGGTGGGTGGCTGCTCCCCACGACCCAGTCCTGGTTTTGGGCTGGGTTTATAAACTCAGCCAGCACCACCAGCTGTGAGAGTGATTGTCTTGGAAGCTGCTGCTAGTGGTGTGGAGCTCTCTGGGGTGGAAGGACGTGCCCAGCAAGGAGGCGTGCAGCCGTCCTGGAACCCTGAAGGAGGATTGTCCTGCGGCTGGGCTGACAGCCAGGTGCGAACCCGCACATCAAACCTGCCAGGTGAATGGAACCTGTGTTTGGACATTTTGTTTTCCCCTTCATTTGCTGATGGGTGTGACTTAACACCAATTGACTTTCTGCTGTTATTTTGATACAAGTGTGAATAAAACACTGTTTTCCGCACCTTCTGGACTCCCTGTTGCCTCTATACTGCACCCGCACCGCCGTCTACCAGAGCGACTCCCACATTTGGTGTCGGATGCGGGCATGCGCAGTGAGGCTGGCGTAAACGCCGAAGTTTTGTTTTCCAAAGTGAATGTCATATGTTAAACCAGCAAAGCTACAAGTAGGAATTGCTGGCAACATGGAGGCGGCTGTGAAAGCTCTTATAGAGGCTAATGTGCAGCAGCGGGAGACCAACCAGCTACTATTACAGCACGTGATGGCTTTGCAAGCGACTGGAGCCTCTCACCGTGCCCATGATGCCCGGAAAGCGGTCCGTGCAGCAATTCCCAAGATGACCCCGAGGATGATGCTGAGACCTACCTGGCAGTCTTTGAAAAAGTGGCCGTGAGGGAGAAGCTGCCCCGTGACCAGTGGGCTGAGGTGGTCGCTCCGTTCCTGGCTTCCGGACCCCAGCAGGTGTTTTTCGACTTGTCGGACGACCAAGCGGCCGATTATGACACCGTGAAAGGAGAGATCCTAGCCAGACTGGGGGTGAACGTGCTGGTCCGCGCTCAAAGAGTCCACCAGTGGAACTTTAATACGGCTGAACCCGCCAGGCCGCAGTATTATGAGTTGCTGCACAGGTTGCAAAAGTGGCTGCAGCCTGAGGTTCTAAGTCCGGCTGCTATGCTGGACCGTCTGCTGGCTGACATCTTTTGGAGGGCCCTGCCTTATCCCCTCCAGCACTGGGTTGGCCAGGCGTCTCCAGTAAGTGCCCTGGAGATGGTCGACCTGGTGGAGCGTTACGAGGCCACCAGAAACCTGCAGGGAGTTTTGCTGGGAAGGGACCAGCCAAACCCCGGAGGCCTCCCCCAGTTCCGACGACCGGCGACAGAGAGACCTGCACGGAATGTATCCCCTGCGGATCCGCCTCCCGTGGTATGCTGGAGGTGTCAGGAGCCAGGCCACATCAGGGCCGACTGTCCGCATCAGGGTGAGCAGATGGATGTGAACTACGGGTATCGCCACTCCCTGTATGCACGGAAGCTGTGCGCAACTGGCACCTGTGAGGTGCAGGACAATAACCACCTGTGCCAGGTAGAGGTGGGAGATTCTCTGGCGGTGGCCCTGCTGGACTCCGGGAGTTTAGTCTCCCTGGTAAGAGCTGCCCTAGTACGGCCTGCGGAGTATACCGGCCGTAAAATCGGGGTCCTATGTATCCACGGAGACTTAAGAGACTACCCCACTGCATTAGTGACTTTGTCCACAGCGGCTGGTAAGTGGACCCACGAGGTGGCTGTCACTACCAAACTCCCATACGAACTGATACTTGGGAGGGACTTCCCAGGTTTTCCGGCGCTGTGGCCGGCAATAAAGGTATCTGAGGGACCCGAGACAGGGGTAACCCTAGTAGAGTGGCCTGATACCACTGGAAGGCCAGAACCCTGGGAGCCCGAGTCTGAAGGGCCAGCGGTAGGGGTGACCACTGCTGCAGCGGTAGTGGGGAGACAACCCCACTGAGTGTAATGGTGGGAGACACGGAGGACTTGCCACCGGGACCTGAGTTGGCAGACCTCAATGTCTCCGGGGAAAATTTTGGGACCGCACAACACCGGGACCAAACCCTAACCAGGGCCTGGGAGAATGTGCTGGAAATTGATGGTAAACCCCAGAAACCAGGGGCTGAATTAATGTTCCCACGATTTATTGTTCTTCAGGATATGTTGTATCGGGTGAACCAAATCCGAGGTGAACCTGTTGAACAGTTGGTGGTGCCCACAGCATATCGCAAGCTTGTCATGGAGCTTGCCCACCAACATGTTCTTGGGGGACACCTGGGGTGGCAGAAAACCCAGGACCGCATACTGCAGCGGTTTTATTGGCCCAGTGTGTTCAAGGAGGTAGAAAATTATTGTAAGTCCTGTCCAACCTGTCAGATAACTAGCCCCCAACCTCATTTCCGTAGTCCTCTGGTACCTCTGCCAATTATTGAAGTACCGTTTGAGCGAATCGCTATGGATTTAATTGGGCCTGTACCAAAGTCTGCCAGGGGCCACCAACACATTCTGGTAGTTCTCGACTATGCCACTCGGTATCCGGAGGCGGTGCCTCTGTGACATACCTCAGCTAAGCTCATTGCCAAGGAGTTAATGGAAATGTTTTCCCGTGTGGGCCTGCCAAAAGAGGTTCTGACAGACCAAGGGACCCCTTTTATGTCCAAAGTAATGAGGGAACTGTGTAAATTGTTGCGTATAAAGCAGCTACGGACGTCCGTTTACCATCCGCAAACAGACGGTCTTGTTGAGAGGTTTAACCAAACTCTAAAAATATGTTAAAGAGGGTGGTGTCTAGAGATGGGAAGGACTGGGATCTGCTTCTGCCCTATCTCATGTTCGCAGTGCGAGAGGTGCCCCAGGCCTCTACTGGGTTCTCGCCCTTCGAACTGCTTTATGGCAGACACCCTCGGGGCCTGTTGGATATCGCCAAGGAAGCATGGGAACAACAGCCTGTCCCCCACAAAAGTGTCATTGAGTATGTCGCCCAGATGCAGGAACGGATGGAAAGGGTGTTGCCCTTGGTCCGGGAGCATATGGAGGCAGCGCAACAAGCCCAGAGTAGGGTGTACAATCGCCAGGCTCGGGTACGGGACTTCAATCCGGGAGATCGGGTTTTGGTTCTGGTACCCACCCTTGACAGCAAATTCCTTGCTAGGTGGCAGGGCCCCTATGAGGTGATCGAGAAGGTAGGGGAAGTAAATTACAAAGTACACCAGCCAGGGCAGCGCAAGCCGGAGCAGGTGTACCACGTGAATTTACTAAAGCCGTGGAAAGATAGGGACACGGCCGACGACCACAGCCCCCGGCCAGGGCTTCTAGGTGGAAAGGGTCCAGCCCCACAGTTCGAGGCCTGTGAAGCCGTAACCACGGTAAAAATTGCAGACAGCCTGTCTTCCAAACAAGTTCAGGAAGTCAGGGAATTCCTCAGTCGGAACACGGATGTGTTCTCGGACCTCCCTGGCCGCACGTCCCTCATCCGACATGACATCGTCACTGAGCCTCAGGCCAAGGTCCGGTTAAAACCATACCGGGTACCCGAGGCTCGGCGGCGGGCCATCGCGGAGGAAGTGCAATTAATGTTGAAGCTCGATGTCATTGAGGAGTCGAAAAGTGAGTGGGCCAGTCCCATAGTCCTAATACCCAAGCCGGATGGGACGTTGCGGTTCTGCAACGACTTTCGCAAGTTAAATGAAGTGTCCAAGTTTGACGCGTATCCCATGCCCCGGGTAGACGAGCTTGTTGAAAATTTAGGACAAGCCCGTTATTTTTCTGTGCTGGACCTCACTAAAGGGTACTGGCAGGTACCCTTAACGGAGTCGGCTAAGGAAAAACCGCGTTTGTTACCACGCAGGGCCTGTATCACTACAAGGTGTTACCCTTTGGCCTGCATGGCGCCCCGCCACCTTCCAAAGGTTAATGGACATAGTGCTGCGACCACATCGTCGGTACGCCTCGGCCTACTTAGATGATGTAATCATCCACTGCACCGACTGGGAAAGCCATTTGCCCAAAGTGCAGGCGGTAGTGGATGCCCTGAGGAAAGCTGGTCTAACCGCCAATCCAAAGAAGTGTGCGATTGGGTTGGAAGAGACCAAATACCTGGGATATGTCATTGGGCGGGAGTCATCAAGCCTCAGGTAAATAAGGTAGAGGCAATACGGAGTTGGCCCCGACCGGTCACCACCAGGCAGGTAAAGTCGTTCCTGGGGATTGTGGGGTATTACATGAGGTTTGTGCCCCACTTTGCTACTATCGCTTCGCCATTGACAGAGTTGTTAAAGGGGCGTAAGACAGGGATGGTCCGCTGGAATGAGCAGGCGGAAAAGGCTTTCTCCGCCTTGAAATCGGCCCTGTGTGGGTCCCCGGTTTTGGTGACACCCGATTTCAGGAAGGATTTCGTAGTCCAGACCGACGCCTCTGAGGTTGGCCTTGGTGCGGTACTGTCGCAGGAAGTCAACGGGGAGGAGCATCCCGTTGTCTTCCTCAGCCGCAAGCTCACCCCAGCAGAGACTAGGTACAGCATAGTCGAGAGAGAGTGCCTGGCCATCAAGTGGGCACTCGAGGCCCTCCGTTATTACCTGTTGGGCAGAAGCTTTCGCCTGGTGACCGACCACTCCCCACTCAAGTGGATGTCCCAAGCCAAAGAGAGGAATGCCCGGGTCACCAGGTGGTTTCTGTCCCTACAGAATTTTAAATTCACGGTGGAGCACAGAGCGGGCCGGTTATTAAAAAATGCAGACGCGCTCTCCCGGGTACACTGTTTGTCCTGTGTCCACCCCTCAGGGTTGAACAAAGGGGGGTATGTGGTAAGGTGCAGGGTGCCGTCCTAGATGGCAGGTACGTGTCACCGAGGTTCATAGCCTCGGTGAGGTAGGAGCCGTTTGTTGATGTCAGTAGCAGGTAGTGCTACTGACACATTTGCTAAGTAGCATGGCTGCAAAGCCGATCCGGGCCGGCTCTTACCGGGAGCAGCTAAAGTGTAGGGTGGGTGGCTGCTCCCCACGACCCAGTCCTGGTTTTGGGCTGGGTTTATAAACTCAGCCAGCACCACCAGCTGTGAGAGTGATTGTCTTGGAAGCTGCTGCTAGTGGTGTGGAGCTCTCTGGGGTGGAAGGACGTGCCCAGCAAGGAGGCGTGCAGCCGTCCTGGAACCCTGAAGGAGGATTGTCCTGCGGCTGGGCTGACAGCCAGGTGCGAACCCGCACATCAAACCTGCCAGGTGAATGGAACCTGTGTTTGGACATTTTGTTTTCCCCTTCATTTGCTGATGGGTGTGACTTAACACCAATTGACTTTCTGCTGTTATTTTGATACAAGTGTGAATAAAACACTGTTTTCCGCACCTTCTGGACTCCCTGTTGCCTCTATACTGCACCCGCACCGCCGTCTACCAGAGCGACTCCCCACAATAGGTATATAGAGATGGCAGAGACGGAAAGCAGCACTAGCTGAAAGTATTATTACAGGTGCGTGCCTTACCAAACACCGGTCCAAGTGTCCATAAATTCCAAAAAATAGGGAGCACTCTATGGTAGAGATGAGCGAATCGAAGCTGACGAAGTGGAATTCTTTTAGAATTTCAGGAAAAATTCGATTCGCAACGAATGCGAATTTCCTTGCGCTTCGTGGTAACCTAAAATGGCAGCTACACGTGTGAGGACTGATGACATGGGGCAAGGAACTCTGGGAAGGCGGGATCACCCCGATTGACATGCGTGCATGCAGCCAATCAGCAGCCAGCCAGCCCTGTGATGTCACAGCCCTATAAATACGGCGGCCATCTTACAGTCAGACATTTTCCAGGGTTCAGAGTTCAGGGACAGACGTGTGAAGTCGCTAGGGACAGCAAGTGGAAAAACGACTGTGGAAAAAAAAGACAGAAATAACGATTTATAAGTGCAGGGAAAGGATAGGGAGGAATCATTTCACAGCATCTTAGTGCAGGGTGAAGAAAAGCCTTTAGTGGCTAATATCTTAGTATCTTAGTCAGTACTACAAGAAAAATATATTCTCAGTTCACTTCTGCAGTTATTTCTGTTGAAAGCATAAAGGGGCATATTTCAGTACAACAAGAGAAATATATACGCACTGCACTGTTGCAGTTATTTCTGGTGAAAGCATATAGGGGCATATTTCAGTACAACAAGAAAAATATATTCTCTGGTCACTTCTGCAGTTATTTCTGGTGAAAGCGTACAGGGGCGTATTACAGTAAAAAAAGAGAAAAATATACGCACTGCACTGTTGCAGTTATTTCTGGTGAAAGCATATAGGGGCATATTTCAGTGCAACAAGAAAAATATATACGCACTGCACTGTTGCAGTTATTTCTGGTTAAAGCGTATAGGGGCATATTTCAGTGCAACAAGAAAAAAATATACACACTGCACTGTTGCAGTTATTTCTGTTGAAAGTGTATTGGGACGTGTTACAATAAAAAAAGAAAAATATATATACGCACTGCACTGTTGCAGTTATTTCTGGTGAAAGCGTATTTTAGTCCAACAAGAAAAATATATTCTCTG
Organism: Bufotes viridis; assembly: GCA_033119425.1. NCBI lineage: Eukaryota > Metazoa > Chordata > Amphibia > Anura > Bufonidae > Bufotes > Bufotes viridis. Next base: position 291,669,516 of record CM065593.1, on the reverse strand, counting down.
GTCACTTCTGCAGTTATTACTGGTGAAAGCGCATAGAGGCGTATTACAGTAAAAAAAAAATATATATGCACACGCACCACTGTTGCAGTTATTCTGTTGAAAGCATATAGGGGCGTATTACAGCCCTGCAAGTGCTTTTTTTTAAGTGCGGTGGCCTCGAGCCCTCCCTATATTTTAACTAGGTGCCGCGGTTGACAGTGTTCCCTGCTTTATGCCTCCGGGTAGGTCCCTCAGGCCCGCTCTAATTCTGTGTCTAGTGAGAGGAGAGGGACACCAGGGAATGCTGTGTGAAGGAGAGCAGGCAGAGCAGGAGCAGGCATGTCTGCTTGGTGATCTCCTGTGTAGGTCTGCCGGTTCCCGTGCACTGCAGCGGTGATGGACACCAGGAGCAGTGCTTCACATCTCAAGCAGGTACATCTAGACTAGCCCTATACCCAGCCAGTGTCCGGACACGTACAGACTGCTGATCCGTCAGGTTTACCGTCTCCCAGGGCAAGGCTTTCTCTCTGCCTGTGGTGAGCTCTGGGCTCTGCCATAGTTACTGATCCCCACTGCTGGGGCTGTGACCGTCCTGTATGTCACACATGACACTGCAGAGCCTATTAGCTGTCTATCTATCTAATTACATATCTATCTATCTATCTATCTATCTATCTAATTACAAATCTATCTAATTACATATCTATCTATTTATCTATCTTTTTAATATCTATCTAATATCTATCTATCTCATATTTATCTTCTATCTATCTACATATTTATTATAGCACTCACGTATGTCGCAGCGTAGTACAGGGGCACACACTGGCTTCATACCGGGAGGGCATGGATGCATGGATGATCAATGGCGCGGCAGTGGCACTAATGTCCGACATAATAGATATGGTGTATCCACACCCATGTGTAAGCTCTACACTTACACCAGTGGATGCACCATATACAAGTTCATCACAGCCTTAACGCTGGGTTCAGACCTGAGCGTTTCCGAGACGCGCGTTTTACGCGCGTTTTTGGCAATAGTAAACGCGCGTTTTACGCACGTTTGTGTGATTGACTGCAGTGTTGTCCAATAACCAAATATCACTGTCTATATGAAGTTTGGCCTTTCCAGCATGTTGCAAATTCATAAACGCGCGTTCGAACGCGCGTTTTCAGTGTCAAAAACGTGCAAAATACAAGCGTTGCGCGTTCCCATTGAAGTCTATGGGCCAAAACACGCGACAAACGCCCCCAAAAAAGCTCAAGTACTTGTTTATGCGTCGGGCGTTTTTCAGCGCGTTCGAACGTGCTGTAAAACGCGAAAATGTGAACCAGTCCCATAGGGAAGCATTGGTTTGCATCGGTTATGCATTTTACAGCGCGTTCGAACACGCTGTAAAACGCGCAAGTGTGAACTGAGGGTAACTGCTCCTCACTCACCCTCTTTCAGCAACTTGTGTTTGAAAAAGGTCTCACGACCAAAAAGTCACTTTTCTTGTGGAGTTGCCTTGTTAATAAAAGTTCTACAATCTACCTAAAACTGGAGTGCTGTTGTTCATATCTATGATGATACTTTGGCTGGGAGGCCATCACAACAAGCACCAACTAAACAATTAACGAGAGTGCCACGCTATTCTCATAACTAATGTCCGACAGTGGGCAGAGGCTGGCGGGGGGCCCCAATTCAAAGTTTGCCCTGGGGCCCATAGAACTCTAGTTACGCCACTGGCACTAACCCTGCACAACAATGCAAACTAATTCACACCAGCCCGCATCTATCTGCGATATTGCTTACTGGACACTACGGGGACTTTTCTGCAGCACAGAAACTGCACGAGGACCATGTCTCTACCTTCCTGCACAGATCTACTTTCTCAGCTACAACCCATTCACTTTAGATCACTCCGCCTCAGGCGCCGTTGTATTTTTGAAACTGACAGCCTATAACCCTCTGTTGAAAAGCTTTTAGTGGCGTATATACGTGGTAAATGAAAAATATACTCGGCATTCACTGTTCTAGTTATATATGGTAAATCCATTAGTGGCATATATCAGTAGACAAAGAAAAATATATTCAGCCTTCAGTGCTCTTTTTTTAATTATTTCGTTGGAAAAAAAATTGTATTCAACGCTGCAGTTATATGTGGTAAAATATTTGGTGTAGTAAAATCTCCATGATGTCTCTATGATAAATCTGCAGCGTGGGGTCCCTTGTGTGGTTTCTACACACTTTCAAAATAATCATTCCATGATCTTCCTAGGAGTTTGTCTTCAAGATGCTGGAAAAAATCTTGTATTCTGCATTAAGCGATGCACTTATTTGCAGTTTTGGTGCAGTAAAATCTCCATGATGTCTCTATGATAAATCTGCAGCATGGGGTCCCCTGTGTGGTTTCTACACACTTTCAAAATAATCATTCCATGATCTTCCTAGGAGTTTGTCTTCAAGATGCTGGAAAAAATCTTGTATTCTGCATTAAGCGATGCACTTATTTGCGGTTTTGGTGCAGTAAAATCTCCATGATGTCTCTATGATAAATCTGCAGCATGGGGTCCCCTGTGTGGTTTCTACACACTTTCAAAATAATCATTCCATGATCTTCCTAGGAGTTTGTCTTCAAGATGCTGGAAAAAATCTTGTATTCTGCATTAAGCGATGCACTTATTTGCGGTAAAATCTCTTTCGAATTATTTTGGCTGAAAAAAATCTTGTATTGCACATTTAGCGCATAGTGCGGCAAAATCTTTTTTGAATTATTTTGGTGTAGAAAAAACTTGTATTCAGCATTAATCGCTGCACTTATATGCGGTAAAATCATTTTAAAAATATTTTGCTGGAAACAAATCTTGAATTCAGCATTAAGCGCTGCACTTACATGCGGTAAAATCTCCATGGTGTCTCTATGATAAATCTGCAACGTGGGGGCCCCTGTGTGGCTTCTATACACTTTCAAAATAATCCTTCAGCGGAGCGAATAGATGCCAGATGAACGGGACGCTTAATGACCTTCCCAGGAGTTTGTATTCGGCGATGCTGTTAAATTTGGTAAAATCTCTTGTGACTTGTATTCTGCGTTAAGCGCTGCACTTATATGCGGGACAATCTTTTGTGAATTATTTTGGTGGAAATACAAATTTCCACCTTCTACATTAACTTCCTCATCTCTTCATTATAATTAGACACACTAACTTTACACACACACACCCCCCTCCCAGCTATATATACAAGTGGTGCCAGCACCACCTAAGAGCGAATAAAGGTAAATGACACTGCCAGCCTGTTAAAGGGAATTACAGCATGATACTACAATACATTTGGTAGGACATTTAACTAGAGTTTAAAGTGCCCACATATACACATAGTGGGACACTGCATCAAGATGATCAGCCAGGATTTCCACACATAAATGCCTGATGCATCAGACTAGATCCTCCATGGTGCCACACCAACAATTTGACAAAAGAGACCGGTTTCTTCTGGCTAACTGCCTCAGATACTATTCTGATGCTGTTACCCGCCTTATGCCAAGTGCTCCTTCTTTCACCCACCATCTTCAGCAGGTACTGGTATTGCCACCCTCCTCCACAGTATGTCACCTTGCCACTCTGTGGCCTCTTGCTGCTGCTGCCACCTCCATACTCTCTTATTGTGTCGCTCTGTAGCCAACTCATGCTGCTGCCACCTCCAGACTCTGTTATTGTGCAGCTCTGTGGTCTCCTCATGCTGCTGCCACCTCCAGACTCTGTCATTATGCCGCTCTGTGGTCTCCTCATGCTGCCACCACCTACAGTCTCGGTCAGAGTGCCACTCGGTGGCCTGCTCATACTGCTGCCAACTCCAGACCCTGTCATTGGGCCACTCTGTGGTCTACTCATGCTGCTTCCACCTCACCACTATGTCATAGGGCCACTCTGTGGACTTCTCATGCTGTTCCTACCCTCCCCACTTCATGACTGGTCCACTTTTTTGGCACTAGGCCTGGCTGATATCATCATTTATTTGACACTACTTCTGATCTGTCAGATGGAAGGAAAAACTAGAAGTACAACGGATCCTGTCTGTGTAGCAGCTTTAAGGCCTGTATGGTCACATCAGAATTTTCTTATGATTTGGTAGCCAAAAGCAGGAGTGGGTAGAAAACACAGAAGACATGCACATATTCCATTCAAGTGACATCTCTGTTTTACATCCGTTTTTTTTTTTGCCTTTAGCAATACTGATGTATTAATGAGTAGTGTTGAGCGAACAGTTCGAGAATAGTTCGGGTTCATACCGAATTTTGGGGTGTTCGGGACACGGACCCGAACCCGAACATTTTCAAAAAAGTTTGGGTTCGGGTTCGTTGTTCGGCGATTACTTCCCGCTTTCTGAAGGTCTGCACAGCAGCCAATCAGCTAGCATTTTACTTCTTGCCCTAAGAGCCCATCACAGCCATGCCTACTAATAGCATGGCTGTGATTGGCCAAATGCAGCATGTGACCCAGCCTCTATTTAAGCTGGAGTCACGTAGCGCCGCACGTCACACTGCTCTGATTAGTGTAGGGAGAGGACGCAGCTGCTGTGAGGGCGAGATTCGGCAGGAAAAAGTCAGCAAAAGCACCTAATGAAGTGATCGATCTACAGCTGTGAATGATTGAACTTCTGCTAGTTACTTGCTCACTGGTTTTTAGGCTGCAGAGAGTGTTTTTCTGTCACTTATTTTCTGGGGTTTTTGCTATATCCTACATCAGGGGCTTAGCTGTGCTAATTGTCACCCCTAGAAACTCAGGATAGCAATTTCTATATTTTATTAAGGGGTTAAATACAATTGCCCAAATACCAATCCCCTAAATCTGGTGTTCCAGCTTTGGCTAGCCAAGTATAATACTGTCTGCTGTCTGGCAAAGGATAGATTATTTTCTGCGGTGAAATTCAATTGTCAAAATAGCAATCCCCTAAATCTGGTGTCCCAGCACTGGCTGGCAAACTATAATAGTGTCCGCAAAAACATATATTTTGTTCTGGGGTAAAATTCAATTGCCAAAATAGCAATACCATAAATCTGGTGTCACAGCTGTGGCTGGCAAACTATAATAGTGTCCGCAAAAACATATATTTTGTTCTGGGGTGAAATTCATTTGCCAAAATAGCAATACCATAAATCTGGTGTCACAACTGTGGATGGCAAAGTATAATAGTGTCTGCCAAAACATATATTTTGTTCTGGGGTAAAATTCAATTGCCAAAATAGCAATACCATAAATCAGTGGTTTCAGCTGTGGCTGACCAAGTTTCATAGTGTCCGCAAAAACATGAAGGTCGTGCCACTGACTTTCATAGTATAGAGGAAGAGGCAGTGGTGAGACCGAGCCAACAGCGTAGCAAAAGAGGGAGCAGGGGGCAAAAGCAGACCAGCCGCCGCTAAGAGAGTTCGCCTGCTACTGGCCACCGCCACCAGGGACCGAGCACCCCAAAGGCAGCTTCAAGGGGTTCCCTGGCATCGCACTTCTTTAAACAATGTGCTGACGACAAGACCCGAGTGGTTTGCACGCTGTGCCATCAGATCCTGAAGCGAGGCATTAACGTTCTGAACCTTAGCACAACCTGCATGACCAGGCATCTACATGCAAAGCATGAACTGCAGTGGAGTAAACACCTTAAAAACAAGGAACTCACTCAGGCTCCCCTGCTCCCTCTTCTGCTGCTGCCTCGGCCTGTTCCTCCGCCTCGGGAGGAACGTTGGCACCTGCCGCCCACCAAACAGAGGATGTGCCACCGACACCACCACCTGCGTCACCAAGCATCTCCACCATGTCACACGGCAGTGTTCAGTTCTCCATCTCACAAACCTTGGAGAGAAAGCGTAAATTATCACCTAGCCACCCTCGAGCCTTGGGCCTGAATGCCAGCATTTCTAAACTACTGGCCTTTGAAATGCTGTCATTCAGGCTGGTGGACACAGACAGCTTCAAACAGCTGATGTCCATGGCTGTCCCACAGTATGTTGTTCCCAGCCACCACTACTTCTCCAAGACAGCCGTGCCTTCCCTGCACAACCAAGTATCTGATAAAATCAAGTGTGCACTGCGCAACGCCATCAGTGGCAAGGTCCACCTAACCACAGATACGTGGACCAGTAAGCATGGCCAGGGACGCTATATCTCCCTAACTGCACACTGGGTAAATGTAGTGGTGGCTGGGCCCCAGGCGGAGAGTTCCTTGGCGCACATCCTTCCGCCGCCAAGGATCGCAGGGCATCATTCTTTGACTCCTGTAGCCTCCTCCTCCTACTCGGCTTCCTCCTCCTCTGCTTCCACCAGCTCATCCAATCAGCCACACACCTTCACCACCATCTTCAGCACAGTCCGGGGTAAACGTCAGCAGGCCATTCTGAAACTCATATGTTTGGGGGACAGGCCCCACACCGCGCAGGAGTTGTGGCGGGGTATTGAACAACAGACCAACGAGTGGTTTCTGCTGGTGGGCCTGAAGCCCGGCCTGGTGGTGTGCGATAATGGGCGAAATCTCGTCGCAGTTCTAGGACTAGCCTGGCGCATGTGCTGAATTTGGTGGTGCAGAAGTTCATTCACAACTACCCCAACATGTCAGAGCTGCTGCATAAAGTGCGGGCCGTCTTTGCGCGCTTCTGGCGTTCGCATCCTGCCGCTGCTCGCCTGTTTCAAAATAATCATTCCATGATCTTCCTAGGAGTTTGTCTTCAAGATGCTGGAAAAAATCTTGTATTCTGCATTAAGCGATGCACTTATTTGCGGTTTTGGTGCAGTAAAATCTCCATGATGTCTCTATGATAAATCTGCAGCATGGGGTCCCCTGTGTGGTTTCTACACACTTTCAAAATAATCATTCCATGATCTTCCTAGGAGTTTGTCTTCAAGATGCTGGAAAAAATCTTGTATTCTGCATTAAGCGATGCACTTATTTGCGGTAAAATCTCTTTCGAATTATTTTGGCTGAAAAAAATCTTGTATTGCACATTTAGCGCATAGTGCGGCAAAATCTTTTTTGAATTATTTTGGTGTAGAAAAAACTTGTATTCAGCATTAATCGCTGCACTTATATGCGGTAAAATCATTTTAAAAATATTTTGCTGGAAACAAATCTTGAATTCAGCATTAAGCGCTGCACTTACATGCGGTAAAATCTCCATGGTGTCTCTATGATAAATCTGCAACGTGGGGCCCCTGTGTGGCTTCTATACACTTTCAAAATAATCCTTCAGCGGAGCGAATAGATGCCAGATGAACGGGACGCTTAATGACCTTCCCAGGAGTTTGTATTCGCGATGCTGTTAAATTTGGTAAAATCTCTTGTGACTTGTATTCTGCGTTAGCGCTGCACTTATATGCGGGACAATCTTTGTGAATTATTTTGGTGGAAATACAAATTTCCACCTTCTACATTAACTTCCTCATCTCTTCATTATAATTAGACACACTAACTTTACACACACACACCCCCTCCCAGCTATATATACAAGTGGTGCCAGCACCACCTAAGAGCGAATAAAGGTAAATGACACTGCCAGCCTGTTAAAGGGAATTACAGCATGATACTACAATACATTTGGTAGGACATTTAACTAGAGTTTAAAGTGCCCACATATACACATAGTGGGACACTGCATCAAGATGATCAGCCAGGATTTCCACACATAAATGCCTGATGCATCAGACTAGATCCTCCATGGTGCCACACCAACAATTTGACAAAAGAGACCGGTTTCTTCTGGCTAACTGCCTCAGATACTATTCTGATGCTGTTACCCGCCTTATGCCAAGTGCTCCTTCTTTCACCCACCATCTTCAGCAGGTACTGGTATTGCCACCCTCCTCCACAGTATGTCACCTTGCCACTCTGTGGCCTCTTGCTGCTGCCGCCACCTCCATACTCTCTTATTGTGTCGCTCTGTAGCCAACTCATGCTGCTGCCACCTCCAGACTCTGTTATTGTGCAGCTCTGTGGTCTCCTCATGCTGCTGCCACCTCCAGACTCTGTCATTAATTATGCCGCTCTGTGGTCTCCTCATGCTGCCACCACCTACAGTCTCGGTCAGAGTGCCACTCGGTGGCCTCCTCATACTGCTGCCAACTCCAGACCCTGTCATTGGGCCACTCTGTGGTCTACTCATGCTGCTTCCACCTCACCACTATGTCATAGGGCCACTCTGTGGACTTCTCATGCTGTTCCTACCCTCCCCACTTCATGACTGGTCCACTTTTTTGGCACTAGGCCTGGCTGATATCATCATTTATTTGACACTACTTCTGATCTGTCAGATGGAAGGAAAAACTAGAAGTACAACGGATCCTGTCTGTGTAGCAGCTTTAAGGCCTGTATGGTCACATCAGAATTTTCTTATGATTTGGTAGCCAAAAGCAGGAGTGGGTAGAAAACACAGAAGACATGCACATATTCCATTCAAGTGACATCTCTGTTTTACATCCGTTTTTTTTTTTGCCTTTAGCAATACTGATGTATTAATGAGTAGTGTTGAGCGAACAGTTCGAGAATAGTTCGGGTTCATACCGAATTTTGGGGTGTTCGGGACACGGACCCGAACCCGAACATTTTCAAAAAAGTTTGGGTTCGGGTTCGTTGTTCGGCGATTACTTCCCGCTTTCTGAAGGTCTGCACAGCAGCCAATCAGCTAGCATTTTACTTCTTGCCCTAAGAGCCCATCACAGCCATGCCTACTAATAGCATGGCTGTGATTGGCCAAATGCAGCATGTGACCCAGCCTCTATTTAAGCTGGAGTCACGTAGCGCCGCACGTCACACTGCTCTGATTAGTGTAGGGAGAGGACGCAGCTGCTGTGAGGGCGAGATTCGGCAGGAAAAAGTCAGCAAAAGCACCTAATGAAGTGATCGATCTACAGCTGTGAATGATTGAACTTCTGCTAGTTACTTGCTCACTGGTTTTTAGGCTGCAGAGAGTGTTTTTCTGTCACTTATTTTCTGGGGTGATCGGCGGTCATTTTGTGACTTGTGGTGCACTAGAACAAGCTGCCACCAAGTCCATCAATCCATCAATACTAGTATTTTTTTGCTATATCCTACATCAGGGGCTTAGCTGTGCTAATTGTCACCCCTAGAAACTCAGGATAGCAATTTCTATATTTTGTTCTGGGGTGAAACTCAATTGCCAAAATAGCAATACCATAAATCTGGTGTCACAGCTGTGGATGGCAAAGTATAATAGTGTCCTGCAAAGGGTATATTTTGTTCTGGGGTGAAATCCAATTGCCAAAATAGCAATACCCTAAATCTGGTGTCCCAGCACTGGCTGGCAAACTATAATAGTGTCCGCAAAAACATATATTTTGTTCTGGGGTAAAATTCAATTGCCAAAATAGCAATACCATAAATCTGGTGTCACAGCTGTGGCTGGCAAACTATAATAGTGTCCGCAAAAACATATATTTTGTTCTGGGGTGAAATTCATTTGCCAAAATAGCAATACCATAAATCTGGTGTCACAACTGTGGATGGCAAAGTATAATAGTGTCTGCCAAAACATATATTTTGTTCTGGGGTAAAATTCAATTGCCAAAATAGCAATACCATAAATCAGTGGTTTCAGCTGTGGCTGACCAAGTTTCATAGTGTCCGCAAAAACATATATTTTGTTCTGGGGTGAAACTCAATTGCCAAAATAGCAATACCATAAATCTAGTGTCACAGCTGTGGATGGCAAAGTATAATAGTGTCCTGCAAAGGGTATATTTTGTTCTGGGGTGAAATCCAATTGCCAAAATAGCAATACCCTAAATCTGGTGTTCCAGCTGTTGCAGGCCTAGTTTAAATCTGTCCGTAACAGTGTATATTTTGTTCTGGGGTGAAATTCAATTGTTAATATAGCAATACCCTGAATCTGGTGTTCCAGCTGTTGCAGGCCAAATGTTACTCTGTCTGTAAAAGGGTATATTTTGTTCTGCAGTGAAATCTAATTGCCAAAATAGCAATACCATAAATCAGTGGTTTCAGCTGTGGCTGGCCAAGTTTCATAGTGTCCGCAAAAACATATATTTTGTTCTGGGGTGAAATTCAATTGCCAAAATAGCAATACCATAAATCAGTGGTTTCAGCTGTGGCTGACCAAGTTTCATACTGTCCTGCAAAGGATATATTTTGTTCTGGGGTGAAATTCAATTGCCAAAATAGCAATACCCTGAATCTGGTGTTCCAGCTGTTGCAGGCCAAGTGTAAATCTGTCCATAAAAGGATACCTTTCATCCAGGGCCTAAATACTAGCCCTAAAAGAGATATTCCCCTAAATCAGTGGTTACTGCTGTGCCTGGATTAGTGTAATACGCTACATAAATAAATAGGCAGATAGTGTTAGGTGCCTGTAAAAAAAGGCCTGAATTTGAAATCAATACATTGGGCTAAATTTTTTTTTTCTTATTGTGGTGCTTGGTGAATGGCAACAATGAGGAAAACATCTAGTAAGGGACGCGGTCGTGGTGGTGTTAGTGTACCCTCTGGTGCTGGGAGAGGACGTGGCCATTCTGCCAGAGCCACACGTCCTAGTGAACCAACTACCTCAGGTTCCAGTACCCGCCAGAATTTACAGTGATATTTGGTGGGGCCCAATGCCGTTCTAAGGATGGTAAGGCCTGAGCAGGTACAGGCGCTAGTCAATTGGGTGGCCGACAGTGGAACCAACACGTTCACAACATTATCTCCCACCCAGTCTTCTGCAGGAAGCGCACAGGTGGAGCCTGAAAATCAAGCCCATCAGTCTGTCACATCACCCCCATGCATATCAGGGAAAATGTCTGAGCCTCAAGTTATGCAGCAGTCTCTTATGCTGTTTGAAGACTCTGCTGGCAGGGTTTCCCAAGGGAATCCACCTAGCCCTTCCCCAGTGGTGGAAGACATAGAATGCACTGATGCACAACCACTGATGTTTCCTGATGATGAGGACATGGGAATACCACCTCATCGGAGTCCGCATGTCTCTGATGATGACGAAACACAGGTGCCAATGCGGTCCTAGACCCCACATGGAATGAAGGTCGTGCCACTGACTTTCATAGTATAGAGGAAGAGGCAGTGGTGAGACCGAGCCAACAGCGTAGCAAAAGAGGGAGCAGGGGGCAAAAGCAGACCAGCCGCCGCTAAGAGAGTTCGCCTGCTACTGGCCACCGCCACCAGGGACCGAGCACCCCAAAGGCAGCTTCAAGGGGTTCCCTGGCATCGCACTTCTTTAAACAATGTGCTGACGACAAGACCCGAGTGGTTTGCACGCTGTGCCATCAGATCCTGAAGCGAGGCATTAACGTTCTGAACCTTAGCACAACCTGCATGACCAGGCATCTACATGCAAAGCATGAACTGCAGTGGAGTAAACACCTTAAAAACAAGGAACTCACTCAGGCTCCCCTGCTCCCTCTTCTGCTGCTGCCTCGGCCTGTTCCTCCGCCTCGGGAGGAACGTTGGCACCTGCCGCCCACCAAACAGAGGATGTGCCACCGACACCACCACCTGCGTCACCAAGCATCTCCACCATGTCACACGGCAGTGTTCAGTTCTCCATCTCACAAACCTTGGAGAGAAAGCGTAAATTATCACCTAGCCACCCTCGAGCCTTGGGCCTGAATGCCAGCATTTCTAAACTACTGGCCTTTGAAATGCTGTCATTCAGGCTGGTGGACACAGACAGCTTCAAACAGCTGATGTCCATGGCTGTCCCACAGTATGTTGTTCCCAGCCACCACTACTTCTCCAAGACAGCCGTGCCTTCCCTGCACAACCAAGTATCTGATAAAATCAAGTGTGCACTGCGCAACGCCATCAGTGGCAAGGTCCACCTAACCACAGATACGTGGACCAGTAAGCATGGCCAGGGACGCTATATCTCCCTAACTGCACACTGGGTAAATGTAGTGGTGGCTGGGCCCCAGGCGGAGAGTTCCTTGGCGCACATCCTTCCGCCGCCAAGGATCGCAGGGCATCATTCTTTGACTCCTGTAGCCTCCTCCTCCTACTCGGCTTCCTCCTCCTCTGCTTCCACCAGCTCATCCAATCAGCCACACACCTTCACCACCATCTTCAGCACAGTCCGGGGTAAACATCAGCAGGCCATTCTGAAACTCATATGTTTGGGGGACAGGCCCCACACCGCGCAGGAGTTGTGGCGGGGTATTGAACAACAGACCAACGAGTGGTTTCTGCTGGTGGGCCTGAAGCCCGGCCTGGTGGTGTGCGATAATGGGCGAAATCTCGTCGCAGTTCTAGGACTAGCCTGGCGCATGTGCTGAATTTGGTGGTGCAGAAGTTCATTCACAACTACCCCAACATGTCAGAGCTGCTGCATAAAGTGCGGGCCGTCTTTGCGCGCTTCTGGCGTTCGCATCCTGCCGCTGCTCGCCTGTCTGCGCTACAGCGTAACTTCGGCCTTCCCGCTCACCGCCTCATATGCGACGTGCCCACCAGGTGGAACTCCACCTTGCACATGCTGGAGAGACTGTGCAAGCAGCAGCAGGCCATAGTGGAGTTTCAGCTGCAGCACGCACGCGTCAGTCGCACTGCGGAACAGCACCACTTCACCACCAATGATTGGGCCTCCATGCGAGACCTGTGTGCCCTGTTGCGCTGTTTCGAGTACTCTACCAACATGACCAGTGGCGATGACACCGTTATCAGTGTTACAATACCACTTCTATGTCTCCTTGAGAAAATGCTTAGGGCAATGATAGAAGAGGAGGTGGCCCAGGAGGAGGAGGATGAGGGGTCATTTTTACCACTTTCAGGCCAGTCTGTTAGAAGTGGCTCAGAGGGAGGTTTTTTGCAACAGCAGAGGCCAGGTACAAATGTGGCCAGCCAGGGCCCACTACTGGAGGACGAGGAGGATAAGGAGGAGGTGGAGGAGAATGAGGATGAAGCAGGTTCACAGCGGGGTGGCACCCGACACAGCTCAGGCCCATCACTGGTGCGTGGCTGGGGGGATACAGAGGACGATGATGATACGCCTCCCACAGAGGACAGCTTGTACTTACCTCTGGGGAGCCTGGCACACATGAGCGACTACATGCTGCAGTGCCTGAGCAACGACAGCAGAGTTGCCCACATTTTAACGTGTGCGGACTACTGGGTTGCAACCCTGCTGGATCCCCGGTACAAAGACAATGTGTCCACCTTACTTCCTGCACTGGAGCATGATAGGAAGATGCGCGAGTACTAGCGCACGCTGGTAGACGCGCTCCTGAGAGCATTCCCAAATGTCACAGGGGAACAGGTGGAAGCCCAAGGCGAAAGCAGAGGAGGAGCAAGAGGTCTCCAACGCAGCTTTGTCACGGCCAGCTCCTCTGAGGGCAAGGTTAGCATGGCAAAAATGTGGAAAAGTTTTGTCTCCATGCCACAGCTAACTGCACCACCTCCTGATACGGAACGTGTTAGCAGGAGGCAGCATTTCACTAACATGGTTGAACAGTACGTCTGCACACCCCTCCACGTACTGACTGATGGTTCGGCCCCATTCAACTTCTGGGTCTCCAAATTGTCCACGTGGCCAGAGTTAGCATTTTATGCCTTGGAGGTGCTGGCCTGCCCTGCGGCCAGCGTTTTGTCGGAACGTGTATTCAGCATGGCAGGGGGCGTCATTACTGACAAATGCAGCCGCCTGTCCACAGCCAACGTGGACAAGCTGACGTTCATAAAAATGAACCAGGCATGGATCCCACAGGACCTGTGCCTCCCTTGTGCAGAATAGACATTTATAACTGCCTCCCCCTCAACCATGTATTCTTGTACTCCGGGGCACTTCTTTATTGAATCCTCATTTTTTTAACTTTACCATGATCTTGCGGTGCAAGCCAAAGTTGAATGAACCTCTCCTCAATCTGTGCGCTGGGGCCTAAATAACTGAAAGTGGCCTTCTCCAGTGGTGGGTGATATGACGATGTATTCCTTGCTGTGGGACCTCTCTCCGCTGTCTGGGTGCTGGGCCGAAATAACTGAAAGTGGCCTTCTCCAGTGGTGGGTGATATGACGCATGATTCCTTGCTGTGGGACCTCTTTCCTCTGTCTGGGTGCTGGTTCTGAAATAACTGAAAGTGGCCTTCTCCAGTGGTGGTTGATATGACGCATGATTCCTTGCTGTGGGACCTCTCTCCTCTGTCTGGGTGCTGGTTCCGAAATAACTGAAAGTGGCCTTCTCCAGTGGTGGGTGATATGACGCATGATTCCTTGCTGTGGGACCTCTCTCCTCTGTCTGGGTGCTGGGTCCGAAATAACTGAAAGTGACCTTCTCCAGTGGTGGGTGATATGACGCATGATTCCTTGCTGTGGGACCTCTCTTCAATTGATATTGGTTAATTTTTATTTATTTCATTTTATTTTAATTCATTTCCCTATCCACATTTGTTTGCAGGGGATTTACCTACATTTTGCTGCCTTTTGCTGCTAAAAGTTCGGGTCCCCATTGACTTCAATGGGGTTCCGGTTCGGGATATAGTTCGGGTCAAGTTCGGATCCCGAACCCGAACATTTTCGGGAAGTTCGGCCGAACTTCCCGAACCGAACTTCCAGGTGTTCGCTCATCTCTATTATTGAGCAAATACTGACCGAGTGAAGACTTGCTTGCTCTGGATATCACTTGCTGCCAGAGTATCAAAGGCTATGGACGTGAACTCACTAGTACTCAATGGGCGATTTTAACAGTGGTGTTAGGGATATAAGGAGACAACCACCATCCTGTAATTCCCTCCCGGATTGTTAATTGTCCACACTCCCTGTATCCCAATGCTGCAGGTTGATACTCTGGCAGCAAGTGATATCCAGAGCAAGCTTGGCGTGACTCACTTCTTTTTAACCCTTTTCAGCGGCATTTCACTTTACTGGCATTATCGCACCTAGCCAGTGTGAATGGTTGCTGACAATGGTTATTGGGCATAGTAAGGTTGAGTGGTGATATTGCTATCTCAGCACATTGATCGAGATTGCCCTTGAAACCACAGCTCATTAAGCGATCATTTTTGTGTATCTCCCCACTTTCTATTTTAAGCTTATTAATAAAAGCTATGTTTTAGCGTTTTCATATTTTTGGTATTTGTAGTAGAGTTAGTTGACGCATATTATCTATCATCTAAAGGCCATCAGTGAACGGCTCTAGTTGGTCTTTCGTGAAATTTTCTTAGTCGCATTCCACAGCAAAAGCCATGGTCCACAGAGAGCTTCCAAAGCATCAAAGGTATCAGTCAGGAGAAGGGTACAAAAGAATTTACAAGACTTTAGATATACCATAGAACACAGTGAAGACTGTCATCATCAAGAGGAGAAAATATGGAACAACAGTGAGATTACCAAGAACTAGACGTCCCTCCAAAATTGATAAAAAGACGAGAAGAAAACTGGTCTTGTAGGCTACCAAGAGGCCTACAGCAACATTAACGGAGCTGCAGGAATATCTGGCAAGTACTGGCTGTGTAGTACATGGGACAACAATCTCCCGTATTCTTCATATGTCTAGGTTATGGGATAGAGTGGCAAGACGAAAGCCTTTTCTTACAAGGAAAAACATTGAAGTCAGGCTACATTTAGCAAAAACACATCTGAAGTCTCCCAAAAGCATGTGGAAAAAGGTGTTATGGTCTGATAAAAGCAAGGTTGAACTTTTTGGCCATAATTCCAAAAGATATGTTTGGCCCAAAAACAACACTGCACATCACCAAAAGAACACCATACTCACAGTGAAGCATGGTGGTGGCAGCATCATGCTTTGGGGCTGTTTTTCTTCAGCCCCAGTCAATATTGGCACAAAACCTTCAGGCTTCTGCTAGAAAGCTGAACATGAAGAGGAACTTCATCTTTCAGCATGACAACAACCCAAAGCATACATCCAAATCAACAAACCAATGGTTTCACCAGAAGAAGATTAAAGTTTTGGAATGGCCCAGCCAGAGCCCAGACCTGAGTCCGATGTGGGGTGATCTGAAGAGGGCTGTGCACAGGAGATGCCCTTGCAATCTGACAGATTTGAAGTGTTTTTGCAAAAAAGAGTGGACAAATCTTGCCAGGTCAAAATGCGCCATGCTGATAGACTCATACCCAAAAAGACTGAGTGCTGTAATAAAATCAAAAGGTGCTTCAACAAACTATTAGTTTAAGGGTGTGCACACTTATGCAACTATATTATTTTATTTTTATATTTTTTCTTCCCTCTACCTAAAAGATTTCAGTTTGTTTTTCAATTGAGTTGTACAGTTCATAGGTCACATTAAAGGTGGAAAAAGTTCTGAAAGGATTTACCGTATCTTTGTCAAAATTTTTTACAGCACAGAAACCTGACAATTTAACAGGGGTGTGTAGACTTTTTATATCCACTGCATATATATATATATATATATATATATATATATATATATATATATATATACAAAACAAAGATAAAGCAGCACCCCTAACTTCCTTCTATAGTAGATGGGAGTACCAGCGGTATCCGCTAGACCATAGCGATAAATACAAAAACATAAAAAATAACCACAGCACTTCGTATTGTGTCTAAAAATAAAAATTAATGTAAAAGAAAAAATCAATAATATACTGTGAAAAGATTAATAACCTCCATTAAAGTATGTGAATTTATATTATCTGTGTAATTCATCAAATTTCAATATTAAAAAAATATCAAAAAGCTATTTTGTCACTAAACTAATCAGGTGTACTGATTAAAAACATAATGGAGGGATCCATGAACTAACCAGCGTGGATCCAACTTATCATCCCGTTTGATTAACTGCGCATGTTGGCGCATTGCTTCCGCATTACATAAAGAAAAATGTGATGCAATAATGTGATCCCATCGAAAGAGGAACACACAGGCCGCGAGTGTCCATAGACAGGGCGTTCACGTGATAACAGATCACGTATTCGCACCAGAAACTGAACACAAGCTCAGCCAAAAACGCATCCAGTCTATGTGGTCACATGATAGTAAACCTTAGAAATGATAAGAATAACTCCCAAAATGGTGGCATGGCTGCAAGAATATTATATATACCACATTTTATATTGTAAAGTGAAAAGCTTTGATTCTATAAAAATAGCATGTGCACATTATCATTACATAGTTTTTCAAGAAGTAACAGCAAATTAAAATGTGTATATAGATATATACATGTGGCAATAACGTTCCATTCCCAAAACAGGATTACCACATGGATGAGTATAACGCCAGTAACACCCAACCATGTGGAGAGGTTAACATGGAAGTCAGGCATCCTGTCCAGGACAACAGACAACACCAGGTTCGAACCTAAATCCTGATTAAAACAAACCAGAAAATAATAAAATAATAAAATTTATTAGGGTCCTCAATCAGTCCTGTAGAATGTTAACTGCACAAGACCTTTTGAGCAGGGAAGCCCATAAAGCAAAAGTATGACAGATAAAATAAATTAAATGATAAAAAAAGTTTTTGGGTGAATGAAGCGTAACACCGAATGATCATATTTTATTCAAACCAACATATATATATATATATATATATATATATATATTTATACAGTATATATATATATGTATATATAGACAATATATGATGAACTGAACACATGCGCAAAAAATGAAGCTTGCACACTAGTATAAGAGAATTCTAATACTTGATAGTTGATAAAGTCCAAGGACGAATAAGTGGTCCATGCAGGTAGTCCGGGGAGCACCGACACTGTCATCCAGCAGAGCCGAGTTTGTAGTTTGTTTTGAAGCCACCATGTGTTCTCGAGTTACATAAAGCTGCAGACAAACTTACCCCCACTAAACGAATTCAGCTCTGCTTCATCTTTGTGGACTTGACATAGAAAATCATATCCTTTAGGTTCCTGAAAAACGTACAGTTATCAGGTCCTATACAATGCAGATGTCTGGAGAGGGAGAAAAATGCAGGGCTTCCAGGGAGAGTTGGGGTAGATACAGTTGTGTTCAAACTAATAGCAGTGTGAATAAAGCTCAAAATCCTTCTAATTGCTTTTATTTCCATACACATTGGGAACACTACTAGAGATGAGCGAACACCTGGATGTTCGGGTTCGAGAGGTTCGGCCGAACTTCCGGAAAATGTCCGGGTTCGTGATCCGAACTCAACCCGAACTTCATCCCGAACCCGAACCCCATAGAAGTCAATGGGGACCCGAACTTTTGGGTACTAAAAAGGCTGTAAAAGACACCCAGAGGGATAATATACCGCAATAAACGCATTGCGATTACAATTTTGAGCTAACGATCACCATGGGAACGCCTCCTCCAGTAGAATGTACTGTCGGATCTGAGAATGAAGTTAGCTTAGCATTGCTAGAATTAACTTAGCATTGCTAAATAATTCCATCCATATCGTTAACTTACTGAGTCAGTAAGTTAACGAATATGGATGGAATTATTTAGCAATGCTAAGTTGAAACGGCAATGCGATTAAGCAGATATATAATAATCGCATTGCGATTTCAACTTAATTCTCACATCCGACAGTACATTCAACTGGAGGAGGCGTTCCCATGGTGATCGGTAGCTCAAAGTTGTAATCGCAATGCGATTAAGCAAATACATAAGAATCGCATTGCGATTCCAACTTTTTAGTACTCAACTTTTAAAATCGTACACCACTTTAAGTTCCAAAGTTGCAATCGCGTTCGAATAGAACTTAAAGCTGTCTCTTAGTCAGTTTTAGTATTGGTGTGCTGTAATAGAAGTTACATTCGTACGCGAATATAACTTAGAGCAATACAGTCAACTTTACACTGTTAGTTTTATTATCGCGATAATACAACTATTCAAGAATCGTGTACGTGCGTCTGTACGTGTGTGCGTTACCTCGACACTATTCTATTTTGCCAGCCACAGCTGAAACCACTGATTTATGGTATTGCTATTTTGGCAATTGAATTTAACCCCAGAAAATAATCTATCCTTTGCCAGACAGCAGACAGTATTATACTTGTCTAACCAAAGCTGGAACACCAGATTTAGGGGATTGGTATTTGGGCAATTGTATTTAACCCCTTAATAAAATATAGAAATTTCTTTCCTGAGTTTCTAGGGGTGACAATTAGCACAGCCAAGCCCCTGATGTAGGATATAGCAAAAAAAAAAACTAGTATTGATGGATTGATGGACTTGGTGGCAGCTTCTTCTGGCGCACCACAAGTCACAAAATGGCCGCCGATCAACCCAGAAAATAAGTGACAGAAAAACGCTCTGTGCCTAAAAACCAGCGAGCAAGTAACTAGCAGAAGTTCAATGATTCTCAGCTGTAAATTGATCCGTTCATTAGGTGCTGTTGCTGACTTTAACCTGCCTAATCTCGCCCTGACAGAAGCTGCGTCAACTAATCAGAGCAGTGTGACGTGCGGCGCTACGTGACTCCAGCTTAAATAGAGGCTGGGTCACATGCTGCACTTGGCCAATCACAGCCATGCCATTAGTAGGCATGGCTGTGATGGGCTCTTAGGGCAAGAAGTAAAACGCTAGCTGATTGGCTGCTGTGCAGCCCTTCGGAAAGCGGGAAGTAATCGACGAACACCGAACCCGAACCCGAACTTTTTTGAAAATGTCCGGGTTCGGGTCCGGGTCCCGGACACCCCAAAATTCGGTACGAACCCGAACTATTCTCGAACTGTTCGCTCAACACTAAACACTACACATTATATTCCAAATTAAAACATGAATAAAAATATATAAAATATATAATATAAAATTAAAAAAAAGTAAATATTAGACTGTTCACAAAAATAGCAGTGTTTGTATTCTTTGTATTCTTTTGAAACTTAAACATTTACTATATAAACTAAAAAATGTTTGAAGATTTTGCTTTCCTTTGAATCACTTAACTAATATTTAGTTGCATAACCACTGTTTCTGAGAACTGCTGTACATCTGTGTTGCGTGGAGTCAACCGACTTGTGGTGCCTGTGAACAGGTATTCCAGCCCAGTTCTTCTCTATTTCTTGGTTTTGCCTCAGAAACTACATTTTTTATGTCAGCCCACAAGTTTTCTATTGGATTAAGATCCGGGGATTTTGCTGGCCACTCCATAATGTCAATCTTGTTGGTCTGGAATCAAGATGTTGCACGTTTACTGGTGTCTTTGTGGTTGTTGTCTTATTGGAACATCCATTTCAAGGGCATTTCCTCTTCAGCATAAGGCAGCAGGACCTCTTCAATATTCTGATGTATTCAGAATACATTGTAGTATGAGAAACATCCCCATATCTTGATGCTTGCGCCACCATGCTTTACTGTCTTCACAGTGTACTGTGGTTTGAATTCAGTGTTTGGGGGTCGTCTGACAAACTGTCTCCGGCCACTAGACCCAAAAAGAACAATCTTACTTTCATCAGTCCACAAGATATTGCGCCATTTCTCTTTAGGCCAGTCAATGTGCTCTTTGGCAAATTGTAACCTTTTCAGCACATGTCTTTTTTTCAACAGTGGGACTTTGCGGGGGCTTCTTGCAGATAGCTTGTCTTCACATAGGCGTCTTCTAATTGAAACAGTACTCACTGGTAACTTTACACCTTCTTTAATCTTCCTGAAGCTGATTGTTGGCTGAGTGCTTGCCATTTTGGCTATTCTTCCACGTCTTTTAGGTTTTGGTTGCCATTTTAAAGCATTTGCGCTCATTTTAGCTTAGCAGCCTATCATTTTCTGCACTTTATATGTTTTACCCTCTCCAATCAACTTTTTAATCAAGGTACGCTGTTCTTCTGAACAATACATTTTCCTCAGAATTTCAGAAAGAAATGCACTGTAACCAGCATGTACAACATTTGCTGCCTTCCTTCCTTAAATAAGGGCAATAATTGCCACCTGTTTTTCAAAGAACGAATGACCGCACTAATTGAACTCACTCACACTATTATTTTGAACATGCCCCTTTGAATTTCAGAGCTTCATCAGTTTTGTGGGGTAAGTGTACCTGCAGTTCTATGTAACTCGAGAACACATGGTGGCTTCAGAACAGACTACAAACTCCGCTCTGCTGGATGACAGTGTCGGTGCTCCCCGGTGCCTGTCAGCCCCTTCCTGGTGATATTAGGCCCGGGCTATGTGACACTACCCCCCGTGTTTAACCAAGCATCGCAGCGAAAGACTTATTCTGCAGCCTGACCTGCGATCAATGATCTAGACTGCACACTGGAGGCAGCCGATGTGAACCCTGCCAGCAGCCGGGGACCGTGACTGACTCATCATCAAGTGAAAGGGGAACTGATCACGGCGGGGACACTTCCACACCAGGCCGAGGCAAGCCGGTTCCTCACTGGCTACAGTGCTCTGATGGGCAGAGGACGGCTGGGTGCTGCCGATGGCTGGAGCACGGAGTGTGTGTTGCACTGCTTATGTATGGGTCGTGTAATACTGGGTAACCATGCCTCTTCACAGACAAAAGGAGGATGACAGAGCCGCTGCTGAACTCCACCAGTCCAGCTGCCATCTGGCTTGGAGGAATCAGCACAAGGTGCGGCAGGATGCGTTACCGCAGTGTTCTGTTCAAGACTCTATGTGCCAGATATAGAAACTGAGAGCAGACTGATGCAGGCGGTGTGGGGAGCGCTGTGTGCAGATTGGTATTGTGGTCAAGTTCCCTTGCAATTTAATATAGGCTGTTCCTACTAATGTTAAGGCACTACTGTTCTAGCGCCAAGTTATTGTAACGGGCATAATGTGTAGTATATATATATGTTTGGCAGTCTGTTTAGACTGCATTTGTGGGAGGGGCGGAGGCTCTACTTAAACCAGGCACAGCCCCACCTAGGGGCGGGCGTTTTCTCAGTTGCACAGGGGATGCTGGTGTGTCAGCAGGGTGCACTTTCCTCTGCTAGGAAGTTTCTTTCACTACATTATGGACCTGGAATGGAGCTTTTCTTCTGCCCGTGGCTACCGTAGGGACGCGTGCGCCATGTATGTAAGTTAATTGAGCCTTGTCCGTCTCTCCGGCCGGCTGGAATCTGACCTTTCTTGCGAGCGGGAGGCATCGCCTCAAAATCGTCTGCCTCAGCTTCTTAGGTTTGTTTTGTCGGAGTTAAACAATTCCTTTCACTTTGTTTGTTTAGGTAATCTGATTTAGTTCCCCTTCTATCTCATGTGTTTTACATTCACGTTGTTTCGCTTTAAAAAGTTACTTCAGCCTGCGTGCGGTAGGGAAGGTTTACCTGGGCTGCATGTGATGGAGATTGGATGCAGCTGTTGCTTGTTACGGCTCTTGCTATAGCATATACTTCCCATGTGACCCGCCCTCCCCGCAATCAGGGCTGCGTGTATGCTTCAACTCTTTACGCCAGGTTTTGCCCTGTCAATTGAGACGCTGCTTTCTCACCTCTGCTCTTTCAACATGCTCATTTCTGAGCGGTGCCTCGTCCGCTCTCGCATCACGCTTACGCTCCACGCATGGTCACAACCGTGGGTAAATCTGTCTTATTCCCTGTGCATTTATTTATTTTTCTGTCATCCTGTTTTTTGCATTCATACCGCTTTTGCTTTCATATGTTTGCTTGCACCACACTCAGACTGGTGTTACACGTCCACTGTTGCTTAGGCCCATTGCATGAGCGCGTTCATGTCACCGTTACAGTTTGTTTATGCCTCGTTCACTGCAGGCTGCGGTCATACCAAATTTTACGTTTGGCCTATTGCCAGAGTTGGGGTTCACACTACCGCTGTGACTCCGGGTTTCACTTTCACGCTTACGTCTCAATGTTCCCGCCCATCCATGGCCGCATTTCACGTCTGCTGTTACAGCAAGTTAATACTCCTTTCACGCTCTAGCTGAGTTCCCACGCTTGCTGTTACATCTAGTACTACACTCCATTACCTGCTAGAACTGCGTCCATGCGTTCGCTGTCGCGACGCTATCTTACTCCGCTCACATTCAGGTCTGCATTTTGGTTATACCATGTTTTTAGGTTTTACTCATTCCAGGTCCACAGTTCACCCATTTGCTGGCACACCATGCTCCCATTCAAGCCACATTCTCCCGTCAGTTTCTACGTCACGGTTGTTTTATTCGATTGTCACACTGAGGCAGCTGGTGGCTCCGGTGCCACTCTCCCGTCAAACATGACGGGGATCAATGGTCATTTCCTTTACATCTGGTTTTTCTGCGCGTATACATCAAGTGGGTCTTTGCTCTAGTTGCAAGCAAAAAAAAAAAAAAATCCTGTCTGGTCCCCTTTACTTCTGGTTTGTATTCACTAAGATTGTTCCCACTGCCCCAGTTCAATAAACAGCTTCCGACTCACTACTGTTTCTTTCAAGTTTTTCAGTTCTTTGTCGCGACAAGGGACTTCGCAAATCGCAATGCATCAGGTTTTGGTTGTACTCTCTCTTCTCAGTTTCATATTCCACGTTTGCATTTTTAAGTTATATGGCTGGTTTTAGTTTTATGCTTATGCCCGTTGTTCGGATTACTAATGTCCATACCTGTCAGTAGTCTTGTTCCTTTCCAGGCTACTTTAGACGTCCCAATCATCCTAGTAGTTGCTTTTTCCATCATGTTGGGCTCACTCTTATTTACCTTTACTCATCACGTACATCTCGGACGGCCTCATGGCCGCAGGGGCCCCTTGATTGCTTTGCCCGCAGGGGCCCCTAAATTGCTTGGGCCGCCAGGCAGTGGCGACCCCTTGATTGCTTTGGCCTCATGGCCGCGAATGGCCCCATAACGGCTGGCCTCAGGGAGTAGGGATTCCATGACCGTTTCGACCCCATGGTGTCGGGGGCATGATGACCGATTCGGCCCCTTGGCATCGGGGTCCCGAGGACTACCTTGGTCTCACGGCTTGGGGACCTCATGACGGCTTTGGTCTCATGGCTCTGGGGGTCCCATGATTGCCTTGGGCTCATGGCGCTAGGGTCCGCATGTCTGCATGGCCGCATGCCTTGTGGGCCCCATGGCTGCTTGGCCTCATGACTTGAGGTCCTCACGATTTCTGTGGCCTCATTGCTTCGGGGGCCCGTGTTTGCTTTGGCCTCATGGCTGTGGGGGCCCCCTACGGTGGCTTGGCCCTCATGGCTTGGGGGCCCTATGATTACTTGGCCTTAGGATTTGGGGGGCCCCATGTTCGCTTTTGCTTCATGGCTTGGGGGCCCCTGACTGTTTCGGCCCCATGGCTTCGGGGGCATGATGATTGCTTCGGCCCCATGGCTTTGGGGGGAACGACGACTGCTACGGCTCCATGGCTTCGGGGGCACGATGACTACTTCGGCTCCATGGCTTCGGGGGCACGATGACTGCTTCGGCTCCATGGCTTCGGGGGCACAATGATTGCTATGGTTTCGGGGGCACGATGACTGTTTCGGCTCCATGGCTCCGGGGGCACAACGACTGCTTCGGCTCCATGGCTTTAGGGGCACGATGACTGCTTCGGCTCCATGGCTTTAAGGGCACGATGACTGCTTCGGCTCCATGGCTTCGGGGGCACGATGACTGCTTCGGCCCCATGGCTTCGGGGGCACAATGACTGCTATGGTTTCGGGGGCACGATGACTGTTATGGCTCCGGGGGCACAATGACTGCTTCGGCTCCATGGCTTTGGGGGCACGATGACTGCTTCGGCTCTATGGCTTCGGAGGCTCGATGACTGCTATGGCTCCGGGGGCACGATGATTGTTATGGCTCCGGGGGCACAATGACTGCTTCGGCCCCATCGCTCCGGGGGCACGATGACTGCTTCGGCTCCATGGCTTCGGGAGCACGATGACCGCTTCGGCTCCATGGCTTCGGGGGCAAGATGACTGCTTCGGCTCCATGGCTTCGGGGCACGATGACCGCTTCGGCTCCATGGCTTCGGGGCACGATGACCGCTCGGCTCCATGGCTTCGGGGCACGATGACCGCTCGGCCCCATGGCTTCGGGGCACCATGACCGCTTCGGCCCCATGGCTTCGGGGCACCATGACCACTGGCCCCATGGCTTCGGGGCACCATGACCACTTCGGCCCCATGGCTCGGGGCACCATGACCACTTCGGCCCCATGGCTTCGGGGCACCATGACCACTTCGGCCCCATGGCTTCAGGGGCACCATGACCACTTCGGCCCCATGGCTTCGGGGCACCATGACCGCTCGGCCCCATGGCTTCGGGGCACCATGACCGCTTCGGCCCCATGGCTTCGGGGCACCATGACCGCTCCGGCCCCATGGCTCGGGGCACCATGACTGCTTCGACCCCATGGTTTCGGGGACCGACGACTGTTTTTCGTCCTGCCTGGCGATTTACCCGGTGGGTTGAACTTCCGTGAATCCAGGTTGATTTGTCCCATATGTCGCACACCCATATCTGCTTCTTTGTTCATCCGGGCGCAGGCCACTTTTCCAAAGTCTGTCGGTGGTGCATCCATTGTCTGCCACGCTTCCCCAGGTGTACTCTTCCACAACGGAGCTCAGCCTGGCAAGGGTCACCTGCCATGCGGGTCAGGCGACTTTTTAGTAACATTAGCCTGTCAGGTATTCAGGCTAGACCCTCGGTTTCAATTAGTACACATATTATCAAGGCCATTTGTCATAGTTATTACTTCCTGCGGTCTGCCGGTTCAGGTATCATATGTACATATGCATTCGTTCTGCATGCCACAGGCGGTATCGCTGTGCGGCCCCACCCCCCAGGCAGTCCTTGCATTACGCCCTCCTGTTCTTTTAGTCCCCTCGGCAAACATCATTTATTATTCACCTCACAGTCGTCATTTCCTTGGCTGGTCTCTCCTTATCACCACATAGCTTTCCTCCAGACTCTCCTCTTACGGCACCACTCTCCCTGCTGGTTCCACCGTCGCTTTGCTCCCTCTGCCGGGCACTTGCTTTACTGCACTGCTCCCTCGGCTGGAGAATCTTTTGCTGCCCGGCTACCTTCTCCGGATAGTCGGTTATGCTTACTCTCCGGGTTTGGTCTTTACTACACTGTCCCTCTTCGGGACAGGCTTTTTTACGACACGGCTACTTCTGGCGGACTTTGGGTGCCGCATGGATTATTTCCGTTTGCTCCTTCATTTCTGCATTGCTTCCTTTGCTGGTCACTCCTCGTTACCATTCCGTTCCCTCTGCGGACAATTTAGTGCTTGGAATTTAGTGCTTGGCAGGAATTGTGGCAGGTCATTTGCTATGCTCTGCTCACAGGGAGCTGATCCCAGAAACATACTAATAGCCTTATTTGTGGTACATGCAGGATGGGCAGCGGCGCCATTGCTGCCACATATAACATATCATTTATTGTCATTAGGAGCATGGGCCACCCCCGGGTGTCATAGCTCTTGTTCTTTTTGTTAGGCCCTTATTCTCTAACTCAACGTTCTTAGCCCGTTACATTCCAATCATACACATTCAATTATTTATGTCACTCTTAGGCTACCGTTTTAAACCTGTTGTCTGTTCTGGTTGCATTCTTCATCCTACGTTTTCAATCACCATAGTTGGTTGCCCGCTTATGTTTTTCTTCACGTTCAATAATCAATGTGGCTAGCTCACGAACTCCTGCCTGGTCGACAGATCCCTGTCTGGCTATGCTCCCCCCCCAGGACCAGACTTTAATTTCCAGAATTCAAGTCATTAAATGTCACCGGCCACGTTGGTCTGGTCTCGTGTTCACGATATTCGCCTGTCAGGTTTTTTCAGGAAATATAGTTATTTTAAGTATCGCCTATCACATCGGTCAGGCCCATGATGTAATCCCGCCTGTACTTTCTTCAGGCCACTTTTTAGTTTATTTTCTTGTTTACCCCTCATATTTCTCATTTGTATTACCATGCCGGTTACGTTTTCAATCAGCCAGGTCTGCGAACTAAATCGCCAGCAGCTTATCGCAATCGCACTCCTTCACTCCCGTGAGGGCATCGACAGGATTCCATATACTACGTTCTTAGCTTATTGCTTTACATCCTTTCCTGGCCTACATGGTATTCTTCGGGCCCTTCTTTCCATAGTCTAGACAGTTAGGCTCTCAGTTCTCCAGTCTCATAAGGCTAGGGGATTTTGTCAGTGCTCGCACCACAACCAAGTCTTCAGGTTTAGTTAGTATCGTCCACGCTTCCTTCTGAAGCGTTTCCAGTTCCTCCCTCGTGCATTGGGGCAGTATCTGCGACATTCAGCATTCTGTCCTGGCTCTACCCACAGGACGGATGCAGGCGTCATTATGGTTGACTTATGTATCCGAACTCGTGGGAGATATTGCTTCGCAGTTTGGATCAGGGGTTTCTTTGCACAGGCCATTCAAGTCTCTTTTCACCCTACATGGCTGGTTTTTGCCCCCTTTATAGGCCTACCCACGGACATGGCTACCGGCACACCACTAGCCATTTAGTTAGGTAAGATGCGTCTTGCAGTTACGGTGGGTCTCGGTGTTTAGCCCACTAGGGCTCTTCGGCTTTCATGTCCGTAGCCCTGACCACAAGTTTGGCAGTCTGTTTAGACTGCATTTGTGGGAGGGGCGGAGGCTCTACTTAAACCAGGCACAGCCCCACCTAGGGGCGGGCGTTTTCTCAGTTGCCCCACCCTCCCTCCCTTTCTATTTTCACCTCTACAGGGTATGCCCCCTTTTATAGGCCTACCCACGGACATGGCTACCGGCACACCACTAGCCATTTAGTTAGGTAAGATGCGTCTTGCAGTTACGGTGGGTCTCGGTGTTTAGCCCACTAGGGCTCTTCGGCTTTCGTGTCCGTAGCCCTGACCACAAATATATATATATATATATATACACTCAACTAAAGAATTATTAGGAACATGTGTTCTATTTCTCATTAATGCAATTATCTAGTTAACCAATCACATGGCAGTTGCTTCAATGCATTTAGGGGTGTGATCCTGGTCAATACAATCTCCTGAACTCCAAACTGAATGTCAGAATGGGAAAGAAAGGTGATTTAAGCAATTTTGAGTGTGGCATGGTTGTTGGTGCCAGACGGGCCGGTCTGAGTATTTCACAATCTGCTCAGTTACTGGGATTTTCATGCACAACAATTTCAAGAGTTTACGAAGAATGGTGTGAAAAGGGAAAAACATCCAGTATGCGGCAGTCCTGTGGGCGAAAATGCTTTGTTGATGCTAGAGGTCAGAGGAGAATGGGCCAACTGATTCAAGCTGATAGAAGAGCAACGTTGACTGAAATAACCACTCGTTACAACCGAGGTATGCAGCAAAGCATTTGTGAAGGCACAACACGCACCACCTTGAGGCGGTTGGGCTACAACAGCAGAAGACCCCACCGGGTACCACTCATCTCCACTACAAATAGGAAAAAGAGGCTACAATTTGCACGAGCTCACCAAAATTGGACTGTTGAAGACTGGAAAAATGTTGCCTAGTCTGATGAGTCTCGATTTCTGTTGATACATTCAAATGGTAGAGTCCGAATTTGGCACAAACAGAATGAGAACATGTAGCCATCATGCCTTGTTACCACTGTGCAGGCTGGTAGTGGTGGTGTAATGGTGTGTGGGATGTTTTCTGGGCACGCTTTAGGCCCCTTAGTGCCAATTGGGCATCATTTAAATGCCACGGGCTACCTGAGCATTGTTTCTGACCATGTCTATCCCTTCATGACCACGTACCCATCCTCTGATGGCTACTTCCAGCAGGATAGGACAGCCCGCTGTGACTCTTCTTGGCTTCCTGGGACCATGGCCTCTTAGTCCTCCTGCTGCTGCTGTCTGTGGGAATCGCCCTACCCCCGGACTAACAGATGACACCAGCACTGGCTCTTCCTCCTGACCAGGCCCAGTCTTCTGGACGTCATCAAACTCCACAACAAATTCCTCCTCCTCGTCCTGGGCCTGGTCTTGGTGGAGTGTTGCCTTTTCTTGCTCCACCAAGGCACTCTACTCTATGAAGCAGGCATTTTAGTGTCCTGTCCAGCAGGAACACTATGGGGAGCACGTCATTGAGGCTGACATGCTCCCTGCTGACTAGCTTTGTCGCCTGCTCGAATGGGGCCAACACTTGGCAGACTTGGTATATCTGCTCCCACTCCGCATCGGTGATATAGGGGAGAGGGTGTTATGACCTTGAAATGCCTTGGTCCAGCAGGTATTCCTTCACCCCCCGTCGCTGCTCCCACAACCTCTCCAGCATGTGGAGGATGGAGTTCCACCGCGTCACACTGTCAACAATCAGCCTGTGAGGGGGCAGGCCGTTGTCCTGCTGCAGCTTGGACAGGGAAGCGGTGGCGGTTTGAGAGCGTCGGAAGTGACTGGCAATCCTCCGTACCCTTTGCATAATGTCACTCAACCTTGGGTATGTGCATAGGAACTTGTACCACAAGGTTAAGGACATGTGCCATGTAGGGTACATGAGTAAGACTGCCAGCATGGAGGGTGGCCAAGAGGTTGCTGCCATTGTCACAGACAACCATACCTTCCTGTAGCCTTCGGTGTGTCATCCACTTCTGGACCTGAGCCTGGAGGGCAGCCAGAACCTCAGGTCCAGTGTGTCTCCATTCCCCTAAGCTCATAAGCTGGAGCACGGCCTGGCGGCAGACGTGGCCCATACTTGTGTACAGTAGCTATGGGGACACTTGCTGGGGGGCTCTGCAGCGGTGGAGACAGTGGCTTGAGGGACAACAGCAGTTCTCCCCTGGACACCCCGGGGCGACACCACAAACTGAGATGCCGCCACATCTGATAATCCCTCGCCGCCGCCTCGGAGGGACACCCAATGAGCTGTAAAACTTATATACCGTCCCTGCCCATTTTGGCTTGTCTAGGCATCCATTGTCAGATGCACCCTGTCGCTGACAGCATGATCCAACGACAGGGATACATAGACCCCTTCAATTATAATATAGGTGATATTAAATTACCTCTAACTTATCACACATGCCCCTCTCCGTTTCCTTTCCATTTCCTCATAAACTTTAATTTGCCGCGAATACCTGGATCCAATCCTTTATTGAGGGTGGGGAGGCAGAGCCCCATTTTTAAACTATAATAACTCTTGCGACCATCAAGCCGCGCATCCACATCCGTCTAACCCGAGCCGGTATTTCCTCTTCCGGATCAAATTGTCCCAAAAGCACCATAAGGGCATCAGGCTTATACTGATGGGAGGCCTCCTTTTGTATAGCCACAAAAACCTGTTCCCAAAACCTTGGGACGTGTACATAATACGCTTCTAGGCATCCACATTTCGGGCAGCAACACTCACGATCCCTGTTTCTAGGAAATTTCGCTTGGATCTTGGGCGTATAGTAGAGTCGATGTTCAATCTTAAATTGAATTAATCTATGCGCATTAGAAATTGTTGCCTTTCTAATATTCCTATAAATACTAGCCCAGTGTATTGAGGAGCAATGCAACTCTTGCTCCCATTTACTCGTATTTTTAAATTTAGTTACATCTACCAATGACCTACAGAGATTAAAGTAAAGCTTCGAAATTTGAATACCTTCTTCTCCCTGTGCAAAACAGTAGTCAAAAAATGAATGGTGACAGACAAGTAAATGACCTTTATCAATCGTGGTCTCATATGCGTGTTTCAAACTTAAATACATAATCAAATCTAGTGAAGAAATAGCGGTGCTATTATATTCCAGTAGAGACTTAAAGTGTCCTAAAGAAAAAAGGTAAGACACCCTTTCCACACCTTTACGGAGCCAATAGGTATAGTCCGTGATTTTGAGGAATTCCACCAGATTCCTATTCTCCCACAGAGGGGTAAACCAGAAAGCATAAGAAACTTTTAGAATACTCTTAAGTTTATTCCATACCCTCTGTAGGGTCCAGAGAATCAATAGTGACTTCCTCAAACCCAAGTGACCAGATTCTAAAGAAGTAAAAATATTC
Organism: Bufotes viridis; assembly: GCA_033119425.1. Classification (NCBI taxonomy): domain Eukaryota; kingdom Metazoa; phylum Chordata; class Amphibia; order Anura; family Bufonidae; genus Bufotes; species Bufotes viridis. Next base: position 291,638,775 of record CM065593.1, on the reverse strand, counting down.
TCTATAGAAATATCCATAACATGTGAAAGATATTGTGCAAGTGAACTATCTTTAAATTTACAACAACGTTGGACTTGAGCAAAAAGTAACAAAAAGTAACCTTGAAAAAAAAGGAAGTGATAATCCACCCTCCAATTCAGATAACCATAAATACTTTTGTTTTATGCATACTCTTTTCCTTCCCAAAATTAGATCATTAACTAAAGCTTCCAGTTTATAGAAAAAAATATCAGGAATCCAAATGGGGGAAGCACAAATCGGGTAAATCACAATAGGTAAAATAATCATTTTTACTAAAGCTATACGATCAGTCTGGGCTAGTACCAATTTCTGCGAAGCACAAATTTTAGATTTAACTTTATTTAACACTGGGGCCAAATTAAGCTCATAGAACCTATTTATTGGGACCCCAATCTAAACCCCCAAATAATCTAAGGTTTTATTAAGAGAGAGGACCCGAACTCCACTACCCATATCTACAGCCTTGCGGTTAAGCGGGAGGAGTGATGACTTAGCCCAATTAATCAAGTAACCTGAGAGCTTGCCGAACTCCTCTATAATTTCTATCACATAGAGAAGTATTTTCCATCCCTGATCCAAAAACAAAATAACATCGTCAGCATAAAGGCTTATTTTGTCACTCACTCCTGCAACCCCAAAGCCGTCTATACAGTCATCTAATCAAATTTTACAAGCCAGTGGTTCAATAAATAGGGCAAAAAGAAGAGGGGACAGGGGACACATCCTAACCGGAGAAGAATTAATACCATTAACACTGATACAAGCTATTGGCTGTTCGTAAAGCATTTTTGTCATCAGTGTAAATGGTTCCCCTAGGCCAAAATAGGACATGGTGTGCCATAAAAAGGGCCACTCCATCCTGTCAAACGCCTTTGTGGCATCCAAAGACAGGATGGAGCGGTTCCCACTCTCCCCAACTAAGAGATTCAAGTAGACCCTATAAAGGCTCGTGTGTATCTGCCTCCCTGGTATAAATCCTGTCTGATTAGGATGTATCAAAGAGGCAATGACCCGCTTGAGATGATTCGCAAGAATTTTAGCAAATACTTTATAATCTGTATTAAGAAGCGATATGGGTCTATATGATCCCACATCACATTCATCCTTATGCTTTTTCAGTACCAAGATGATCACTGCCTCTCTAAATGAGGGAGGTAAAGAGCCAGATATACAGGATTCATTCAAGACCTGCTTCAGAATGGGGAGTAACGATTTAGCATGGTACCTATACACTTCAAACGGTAAACCGTCTGGACCTGGGGATGAATTATATTTCAACATCGGAAGTGTCGATCGCAGCTCTTCCAACAGAATAGGGTGGTTCAAAGTTTCTCTATCTTGTGCCTCTAATTGGGGCAACCCCAGTTGTTGTAAATACTGATCTATATCACCCTGTGTAGAAATAGAATCTGGCTGATAAAGCTCAGAAAAGTACTTCTCAAACTCCTCCCTAATCAACTCTGGGGCCCTTACCCTTTTACCATTTGGATTCCCGATCTCCTGTATTGTTGTTTGATTTTTCTGATTGGCTACCAGACATGCTGAAAGCTTACCCGTTTTACCCGACTCACAAAACCGATTCTGTCCTTGAAAAATAAGCTTATGCTGAGCTTTATTATACATGAGTGGATTAAACTGCAGATTGGCCTCCTTTAACTGCTCTACATATTGTTCACTATAGTGAGCTGCCACTGCACCCTGCAGGAAGTTAATTTTCTGAACCAACTGATTCTCCTTTTGGCGAAGATCAGATCTATATCTGTTGATTTTAGTAAAGTATAAGCCCCTTATGTGTGCCTTTAATGCATCCCACACATAGTGCATATGGGTAGAGCCTACATTTAGTTGCCGAAATTCCTGGATATCTGCATCGATAGAATATTGTTCTGATATTACATCAAACCAATGTGAATTCAGTTTAAATACTCTACCAGGGCTTAAAGTTTCCGAAACTCCGTGAGGTTCATATTTCATCTTCGCAATCTGGTGGATCAAATCCCAGCTTACAAAAGCCAGGTCGATACGAGACATTGAGCCATAAGACTGACTAAAACAAGAGAACATTTTTTTTTTGCCATAGAGATGGCGCCAGACATCGACCAGCGCCAACTCCTGGCAAATAGTAGTTAAAGGAGAACAGGCCCGAGTTCGGTCAGAAGAGGCGGAAAATCGATCTAACTCGGGGTCAGGGACAGAGTTAAAATCTCCAGCTACTAGAAGCGGGCATTGATTTTTTTGTTGACAAATATTCAGACAAGGAGGAAAAGACAACGGATCTATATGGTGGTGGTATGTAAATAAAAGCAAGTATAATCTCCTGGCCATACCATAATCCGTGCAAGAAAACAAATCTACCCTCCTTATCTATCATATTGTCAAGATGTTAAACCACAATCCTCTTGACTCTGTCTCCCAACCCTCTCACATTCCAGAACAAAATATTTCGCATTGTGACCTATATAGAACAAATGAACCCCTTAACAAGAAGAAGGGCACGTCTGCAAACAGATCCTGTGACGACAACTGACCCCTCCCTAAATCCCTCCACCTAAAACCCACTACATGGTTAATGAGGTATAAAACCTTACCCATCAACCTCTTACAAACCCCGACACCCCTCCCCTCTACCAGCCTCGACCCATACCTCCCCCTTACCCATGTTACACTACATGATCACCTAATTATTTTTAATTATAAACCTGACTCATCAAGCCATTGGACCACTTCCGAGGGAGCAGAGAAAAAACAAACCAAATCATTATGTACCACTCTCAATTTAGCTGGGAATAGCAACGAGTATTTTATATTAGCAAGAGCTAATCTTTTTTTAACTTCTAAAATAGATAGTCTTTTAACTTGAGTCTCCCGAGAGAAATCCGGGTATGTCGATATTAAATTACCGTCATAAAAAATTTCCGAGATTTCTCTTTTACGTCTGAGTACCCAATCCCAGTCCTTTGAGCACACCAGTTTCGCCAAAAGAGACCTAGGAGGGGCTCTTGGAGGTGGTTTCTTAAAAGGGATTCTATGGGCCCTTTCAACACAGAAAGTTGATGCATCGTGATCTGGACCAAGATTGTCAACCAGCCATTTATTAATAAAGTTCGCAGGTTTATCCTGTTCTACCCACTCAGGGAAGCCTACCAGTCTCAAATTATATCTGCGTGATCTCTCCTCCAGGTCTATTACCTTCTTCCTAAGCCAAAGACGATTTTGGTCAACTTCTTCTAACTTCTTTTTTAATAGGCTATTCCCTGATGAAACTGTTGTCACCGCTGATTCCAGATCCCTCACCTTCATCCTCAGCTTTGAAATTTCATGTCTTATTATCGTAACATCTTGTAAAGCTGAGAGGGAAGAGGAGAGATCTGCCACAGTAACATTGGTGGAATTCACAACATCCAATATATCTGCCAATTTTTTATTAATAATATGCAATCCTTCACTCTGATGGGCCTTAGTTTGAGATACATATTGTTCTAGTTGTGCCGTATTGCCCTCTCCCGTCTCAGCCTGTATAACAGGCCTTTGTAACCCACTTCTGGTTTTCTGTGGTGGTGACTTCAAAAATCTATCTAATCGGGCCTGGGGGCTACCCGCTGCCCCTCCTTTCGGCGAGGACATCCCTCCTGATTTACGATACTTTGGAGGCATTTTATATCGCCTAAATACTAACTCAAACCCTGCAGACAAACCCTAAAAAAAATTATAGAGTGAATGCAAGTAAGCTGAGGGCAGATGAACTAAGTACCGTTAAACTGATAAGCTGAGTACAGTTGAACTACCAGCAGGCTGAATACAAATGAGCAGCCTTATTAATGTCCTGAGGAACTTTACTGTTATGACTTGTACTTTACACCTCCACTTGCTAGCTAGCTAAAATGCGGGAGTATGTTTGAAACGTTCTCCAGCAGCAGCTTCTCCCAGGCACACATTTGCTCTCAACCTGCTTGTTAATTTCTGGGGGCACTGCTACTTATCTCAAAGATATCTGCTCTCACTATAGCTAAAGGGTGTGTATAATTAGATCACATGACTAAAAGATCTTGTGACCCTGACAGCATATTATCAAACAACAATAATACAATTGGGTAGAGTAGGTGGCAACTGTAAGAAACTGGTCCAATGAAACCAAGGTTGAAGCACATTCTTGTGCTTTCTTGCATATTCTCTATAGGTATAGTCCACTGTTCCATGCCAGATTTTCCAAAGTGTTGTTCTGCATGCATGCCTTTATCTTTTATGTATTATGCCATGACTAAGGGCTACTCTGCCCGAAACCAGTCAGTGCTATTTGTTGGACTTGTTTATGTCCTGAGATGAAATAAAGAAATGTTATGCTTATCCTGCGACTGCTGAGAAGACTATACTTCAGACAACGTGTTTTTTCTGGGTCCCAGCCCTATGTTCGTGCACCGCACAACTTATAGAGGTGAGCTGATTCTATCCTACGTTTTCTCTCAAACTCTGGTGTGCAAAGGTTGTGGTATGTGAATTTTTCCGGTGGGCCGATGTCTAGGGGGCCGCCCAAGCCTTCATCTCTGCCACTGGCTAAGTACATAATAAGCTATTAGTGGTAATTAACTCTGTTAAAATCAGGTACTCATGTACCCAGCCAGCGAAATGCCTTCGAATATGTCCCATCTCACCTCATAAGCACCCTGCTCCATATTTTAATCAGAGACAACTGGAAGAGGAGGAGAAAAAATGGCCTCTATTGATGGCCAACTCAGAGGAACAGCTTTTGGGGCAACCTATTGTGCGGCACTGTGTTATGTGGTATTTTGCGCTATGGTATTGCTGACCTGCCTACTTTTGTTGCCCTGCCTCCTGTCAATATAGAACCTCCTACAATATGGGGCCACTTTTAGTCATTTTTTTTCCAGGGCCACTCTAGGTTTCCAATCTGCCTCTGTTTAAAACCAAGCATTAGTAATGTCAAAGTAACAACATATATAGCTATGGACAATCGGATATTAGGCGGTGGTAACAAAAAGATTGTTTAATAGCACACGGCCCTGCTGTTTTTTTTAAAATAAAGTCTAACCATTGTCCCATTTTGGTGTCAGATGTCTTCATCTCTGTCTTCTGAACCAAAAAACTGTGGATGCCATTTTCAGCGAGTCATGCGGGACGAATCCCAAATGTTTCAGATTCACTGAAATCCGAATATTTTTTGAAATTCTTAACGAATTTAGATTGTGCCAAATCCATTCAGTCATCTCTAATCTGACACCATAAAAATACCATATTCGGTGATTGATAAAGCAATCTGTTAACGTACATATTAGGATACAAGAAGCAGGAATTTATTTTTATGCATGTTTTCTCCCAGACAAATAGGGAAAATAACAGTATAAGGAAATGAAAACATAATGGCAGGCATTCAAGAAATGAACTCATTTGTATTTATCGATCAGTAATTCTAACAACATTGTGTTTGCACAGAAGCTGCTGTGTTGACTGTCTAAGGTTAAGCTGTCATGCGCAGGCACCCACTCACAGATGTCCCCAAAGATGTCCAAATAAAACATTAAAAAAAAACTACTGCAGATGAAGCTTAAAAAATGAATGGCTTGACGCCACGCTGGAAGAAACCCACCATGCCTGGCACTATGAAATCTGCTTCCACTGAGACAAAAAACTGACTCAAAGGGAATTTATCATGGTAAATAAAGTCTGCTGATATTCAAGCAGAGATTGTATTTAATATTGCAGTAATTCTAGTTTACTGAAATATATGAAATATAGAGCTTCCTCTATTGCAAAGAAGGTCACCTAAAGGCGATGGTGGTTTCCAGATTTAGGTAACACTCAGTCATAGATCATACATGTGCAACATGCCCCCCCCCCCAAGACCGATCGTGTCCCAGGTTTATTGGAATGCAGAGTGGTGTGGTGCAGCCTCAATGGTTTTCTGTGTGTGTTACATGCCATTACCTGGACACCGTCGCTCCCTAGGATTAGGCTCCAAAGCAATAAAGGGGAGAGTAATGGTGGAGTTGGAGAAATAGTTGAGTCCAGACTTTTATAAAGTTCAACAGCTTTACTTGAATCAATTTGCATCTGTACAAGAAGTGGTGTTTCTCTTGGTTTCAGCAGGCTTTGGTATAAACTGACAGGCAAACATAAAGAGTAACTAAACCTTTATATAAACTTTTAATATGTTGTCCCTGATGCCCTCATAAAACTATCTCTAATATACTTTATTAATCAATTTTCTATTTTTACTACACTTTTCCCTGCCTTAAAATTCAGTTCTCCATACACCGCTGACCGCTCAGCGGTGTACGGAGTATCAACAGGGTATCAATGGGGCCGCAGGGTATCAACGGCGGTGTACGGAGAACTGAGATTTAAGCGCACACTGAATGGAATGGTGCACTTTAAGCAGGGAAAAGTGTAGTAAAAATAGAAAATTGATTAATAAAGTATATTAGATAGAGTTTTCATAGGGCATTAGGGACACTATATTAAAAGTTTATATAACGGTTTAGTTATTCTTTATATATATGCTTTATTTCTCTGGTCGCTGGACTTTAGGGATGTTCTGGTACCTTTGGAGTGGGGTGCCTTTGGCTGCTTACCCTCTCTAAACACTTTGTCGGTTAATCTGTAAGGAGTCGGGGTGATTCTCTCCTTCCAACTCTAGACTAGACGAAGACTGACTGAAAACTTCCAGCAGCTCCTCCCTTGGTAGGAAACGGCACTCTCCCACTTCTGCCCAAAAGGGGGAGAATGGAATGGTAAGCTCTAGTGATGAGCGAGCACGGCCCGAACACATTGCTATATTCGTGTGCTCGGCCAAGCACTCGAGTATAATGGAAGTCGATGGGAGACAACCAGGCACCCCCTGCTCTGAAGAGGGGAGGGTGCTTGGTCCATTGGAAAAGGTCAGAAAGTGACAGAAACACCACCGAAATGGATCGGGAACAGCATGGGGACGATATCTGGATGCATCTTGGACTCCCAGGACGCTGCTGGGAACCATGTTGTCCGAGTTGTATGGCACTTTTACAGACTGACAAAAATATGCACAAAACCCCCCCAAAATAAGCAATTTCACAGAAAAATTGTTAGGAAACATTCTTTCCTGTATATTCAATTGTATATAAAGTGCAAGTGCTGCCAAAAATTACAAGAAAGTGGCACTCCAAAACAACCTGTATATCACATAAAGGAGGGCCTCATTCACATTGTGGTACAATTGTTCAGGTAGTGGGACTCCTACACTCTTAAAGCCTATGCACTAAGTGAAAGGGCTGCAAATAATTACAAGGAAACGGCACTCCAAAACAACCTTTGTTACACATAAAAGAGGGCCTCATACACACCCTTGAAAAATTATCATTCCATATATCCTGCTGTTGGAAGAGAGGGTGGTGCTTAACTGACTGGAAGCATTATCTTCAGTAATCCAACCGACCAACTGTTCGCACTGGTCCGACTTGGCCAATGTTTTCTTGCGCCGCCCCAACTAAGTTGCAGAATCCGTATGACAGCACACCAAAATTCTTTCAATACTCTTTTATTTTTGCCGGAAGTTACAGATACTTTGCAACGTTTCGGGCCAATTTGTGTTGCCCTTCATCAGGCTAATTGCTGATGTGCTAAGTTGGACATGAAGCTGGGTATGGTGGATGTTTTTTTTTTTCTGGTGCACGGGCAGCAGGCACAGTTTCATTGCGCCCAGGGCCACGGCCTCTGTGTGCACCATCAGCATCACACCCACTTCCCTGTCCCTTAGTTCTCGCCTTCTTTATATTAATGGTTTTCTCACTAGATTAGGCCCAGATTATTAAAATTTGTGCTACAGACACTGTTTAAGGATATAATACAGTATATGTCACAGAAAGTACTAAATAGTGGCTGCTCCTATAGATAAAAATAGATGCAGGGTGCTCACCTCTCCGTCCACCCGAACCGACAAAAGACAGAAAATGAAAAAAAGGAGATGAGGGGCACTCAAAAATCTAGTAGAATGCAGATAGCACTAAGGCAGATAGGCCAGATATTTAATAAAATATGAATAAAACCAATGCAATGTGAAACAACAGAATGAAAACAAATCATGCAATATAAAAACATGCAATATAAAAAAAAATCATGCAATATCTCAGATAGACATCTGACTGGAATAAAAAACCAATACTGAGAGTCCCGGTGCCACCTCTATACCATAGGACAACCGCAAGTCCTTTCTAGAGATATTGACACTGCGTACGTCACAATCCCTTGTGTATGATTGAGAAATGAGCTCAGGTGTGTCTGAATAGTACAACTGACAGTTCCGCCTCTTTCTGGCAGCACTAAGTGAGCACTATCCAGTGGCCCAACACGGCTATAGAAATCGTTGGTGTGTCTCTATGCCCCAGCAGGACGCCCACAATACAAAGACAGCGGCAGATGATACTTTACCACTCTTCGTCAGAAGCTGGACAGTACGCTCACCTCTCGTGCCGCTTTGCCCAACGCGGCATCCCACGTGGTGTGGAGTATCCACGTGACGTCTCACGTGACTCCTCGGCTTTTCGGGGTACAATGTAGAGCGCTCTCTGTAATCCTGGATCTCGTGTTCCAGCGCATCCAGTCAGGAGGCAGTCAATTGTAAATCGTGTATACGAATCTTTGAATCCATGAAGGGGAAATCGATGATAAAGTTGATGAATCCTATATATGAATCTTTGAATTCAAATCAAACTCAATGTCCCAAAGAACCAAATGCGTTTCAGGGTATACACCCCTTCCTCAGTGGTGGTAACAGTGAGCACTTGGTACCTTTTTATACCTTTTATAAGGTAGAGTTTCAGTTGGACTGAGCTAATTGGAGAAATAGAAGACTTCGCCCAGGATCAGGATATCATTACTATATAGACTCTAATTGCGTTTTTATGAAACCCTGCACACATTTCAGTACTCAGATCAGACAAGTGCCGTCTCTATTCAGTAGTAGATTGCTACCAATAATCTGCCCGAATCTATATTCAGCTACATAGCTTTGGAAATATGTTGTCAGACAATAATTCTAGGTTTTAGTGTAGCATGTACACCCACATGATCTAAACTACCATATTTGATTATACCAAATGTAAATACGCCACCAAATGTGGCAAAATACACAAAAAACGCAGCTGCGTTTTTGATGCCTTTTCACTGCGTTTTTTTATGCATTTTCTATCAAAAACGCCTAATGGCCACTAGGGGGTTCAAATGTCTTGCCTCAGAGGCAGCAGAACATTAGTGGTAGTCAGTTGTCATACACAATCAGATTGAGACATTAAATGCAGACATCCCTTAGTCAGGGAGGAAGGATCAGAGTGCTGAAAAACAGCCAGACTCTGATTCTACGTCACCACCTGGCTCGCCCCCCGCAATTCATAGGAACCCAAATAGCTCAAATTCCGCATTAAGGCCCCTTGGAATGAGGAAATAAAACTCAAAAATGCGTTGAGGCTCTTGTCTTGACATGGAAGCCATATGATTCCCACCCCTCCAAGGTCTCGTGACCCGTTCCAATGCAATATACTTTAGGGAGGAAGGATCAAAATTGTGCACTTCTCTAAAATGTTTTGAGAGTGAATGTAACATGTATCCCTTCTTAATATTAGCTATATGATCTGCCACCCTCTTTTTAAACATTCTCTTTGTCCTCCATATATATCGCTTTCAACAGCTACATTGCAGCAGATAGATCACGTCCGTTGAATTACAGGTCAGACACTACTTTATATCTATCCTAAAAGCGTTTTGGGTAGAAGTGGTCCTCATTGTTTTTCTTGGGAAGCTAGTGGATCTACAATTACCACAACGGCCGCATCTTTGAAAACCCCCTGATGTCAACCAATTCTGTCCTTCTTGTTTACCCATTCTGTCCATTCTTAATGTAGGTGCCACCTTTGCTGCCAAATTCACCGCTTTTGTGTAGGTGATCTTAAGATCTTTGGTAAGAGAGGATCCAATAACTTTATCATCTAGGAGGAGATGCCAATATTTTCAAATTATTCTCTCTACCTGTCGATGTTGGGAGTGATAGGGTAGAATCATCTTCATTACTTCCTCCTGTTGAGATGTACATCTGGGGATGAAGAAATCTTCCCTATTCATACCTCTCACTTTCCCCAAGGCTTTCTCTATAGTCTGTACAGGATATTCTCTATCTATTAATTGCTGGCTAAGGGTCTTGGCCGCTTCTTCGAACTGTCGCTGGTCCGTACAATTACGTTTAAGCCGCCTGAATTGGCTGACCGGTATATTCAATAGCCATCTAGGCAGATGACAACTGGAGAAACATATGAATCTATTTCTAGCTACCTCCTTAACGTGTGTGCTACATTTGATCCTACATCCCTTAACTAAATGAATATGAATATCCAAGAATTCCACTTTCTCATCACTGATGTTGGGGGAAAACACCAGATTTTTCTGATTGTTGTTAATCTCTATCAGGAATTCATCAAGGGTTTCTCTGGAATCCTCCCATATGAACAAAATATCATCTATGTACCAGTGCCATAGCACCAGACCCGCTCCGAGCCTCGGCCGTATGGTCTCCGATTCCCACTGAGCCAGAAATAAATTGGCATAACTGGGGGCGAATCTGGTGCCCATGGCAGTAACGGTACGTTGTACATAGAAGTCCCGCTCATATGAGAAGTAATTGTGCGAAAGAATATAATCTACTCCTTCCAAAAGGAACGAAAGTTGTTCATTCGTTAGTGTACTACTAGTCTGTAGTTGTTTCTTTAGAGCTTCTAGACCCAATGTGTGTTCAATCACCGTATAGAGCGAACTCACATCTACAGTTGTGGCCAAAAGTTTTGAGAATTACATAAATATTGGAAATTGGAAAAGTTGCTGCTTAAGTTTTTATAATAGCAATTTGCATATACTCCAGAATGTTATGAAGAGTGATCAGATGAATTGCATAGTCCTTCTTTGCCATGAAAATTAACTTAATTCTCCAAAAACCTTTCCACTGCATTTCATTGCTGTCATTAAAAGACCTGCTGAGATCATTTCAGTAATCGTCTTGTTAACTCAGATAAGAATGTTGACGAGCACAAGGCTGGAGATCATTATGTCAGGCTGATTGGGTTAAAATGGCAGACTTGACATTTTAAAAGGAGGATGATGCTTGAAATCATTGTTCTTCCATTGTTAACCATGGTGACCTGCAAAGAAACGCGTGCAGCCATCATTGCGTTGCATAAACATGGCTTCACAGGCAAGGATATTGTGGCTACTAAGACTGCACCTCAATCAACAATTTATAGGATCATCAAGAACTTCAAGGAAAGAGGTTCAATTCTTGTTAAGAAGGCTTCAGGGCGTCCAAGAAAGTCCAGCAAGCTCCAGGATCGTCTCCTAAAGAGGATTCAGCTGCAGGATCGGAGTGCCACCAGTGCAGAGCTTGCTCAGGAATGGCAGCAGGCAGGTGTGAGCACATCTGCACGCACAGTGAGGCGAAGACTTTTGGAAGATGGCCTGGTGTCAAGAAGGGCAGCAAAGAAGCCACTTCTCTCCAAAAAAAACATCAGGGACAGATTGATCTTCTGCAGAAAGTATGGTGAATGGACTGCTGAGGACTGGGGCAAAGTCATATTCTCCGATGAAGCCTCTTTCCGATTGTTTGGGGCATCAGGAAAATGGCTTGTCCGGAGAAGAAAAGGTGAGCGCTACCATCAGTCCTGGGTCATGCCAACAATAAAGCATAATGAGACCATTCATGTGTGGGGTTGCTTCTCATCCAAGGGAGTGGGCTCACTCACAATTTTGCCCAAAAACACAGCCATGAATAAAGAATGGTACCAAAACACCCTCCAACAGCAACTTCTTCCAACAATCCAACAACAGTTTGGTGAAGAACAATGCATTTTCCAGCATGATGGAGCACCGTGCCATAAGGCAAAAGTGATAACTAAGTGGCTCGGGGACCAAAACGTTGACATTTTGGGTCCATGGCTTGGAAACTCCCCAGATCCTAATCCCATTGAGAACTTCTGGTCAATCTTCAAGGGGCGGGGGGACAAACAAAAACCCACTAATTCTGACAAACTCCAAGAAGTGATTATGAAAGAATGGATTGCTATCAGTCAGGAATTGGCCTAGAAAGTGATTGAGAGCATACCCAGTCGAATTGCAGAGGTCCTGAAAAAGAAGGGCCAACACTGCAAATACTGACTCTTTGCATAAATGTCATGTAATTATCGATAAAAGCCTTTGAAACGTATGAAGTGCGTGTAATTATATTTCACTACTTCACAGAAACAACTGAATCAAAGATCTAAAAGCAGTTTAGCAGCAAACTTTGTGAAAACTAATATTTGTGTCATTCTCAAAACTTTTGGTCACGATTGTAGTGTACCCAACAACCAACCCTCTTTCTACTCCAGCGATTCCAAGTTTTGTCTTATGCATTCCGCCCTATAGGCTTCTGTGTCTAAAATCACTACTGCTCCTCCCTTGTCTGCTGGCCTTATCGTAATTTCCTTTCTCTCTTGTAATTCCCGAATCGCCTCAATTTCCTTTTTAGTTAAATTCGTAGTTCTAGTGTGGCTTTTCAGCTGTCTTAACTCTTTCTCTACATTCGTCTTGAATGTCACCATTTCATTGCTCATTTCCTGTCTAGGATATTTCTTAGACCGTAACTTTAAATCAGTATGGGCATACCTATCTGAGATTGGGTTCTCAGCCCTTAATGTAGTAATGGGATTTTTTAGAAAATATTTCTTTAGACAAAGTCTCCTCACAAACTTTTCTTTTTTATCAATTCTCTTTTTATTTATTTTGTGGAAATAAAGAGCAAAGATACATATAAAGTGAGATCACAATATGAAGTTTCATACATTTAAATCAATCGCACATATGTCAAGATTCGGGCACAATTACATAGTGTCGGGATCTATTGATCTAACTCATCATGCTATGGGAATCCTGTGTCATACGCACAGATCATTTTCATGACCTCATCATGCAGTTAGAATAAACATACATCAACAAATAAAATATAAGAACGTAATAACATTGCTGGTTCGTGTACACATCCTGAAAATAAAGTAAATGTTCAGTGTTAAAAGCATCTACATGTCATGAGGGGATTCTAGCACAAGGTTATTAGCTTACACTCAGAGGTCATGGGGACCCTTTAAGGGTCATATGAAATGTTGTTAATTGCAAATTGCAAAAAATGTTTTACTCTAGGATGTATTAGGTTGGGCAGTATCATCTGCAAGGTGCGATATATGCAATATCCAAGGTTGCCAAATGTTAAGATAACCTTTTCTATTGTGGGTTTCCCAGCCCACTAATTCCTCTATTCTACAAAGCTGAATCATTTTTTCATACCACATAGAGAGTGAGGGAGGGTCCTCTGACCTCCATACCATGGGAATGAGAAGTTTGGCCGCTGTGATCATGTGTGTTTGCAGCTTGTTTTTATGGGGAGTGAAAGAAGCCTCCGGTTTCCATAGCAAAACTAATGGGGCAGTGAGCTTTATTTGATCAGAGCAAACTCTATTGGTAACATTTTCGATGCTTTCCCAAAATTGTCTGATTTTTGGACAGAACCACCATATGTAGGAAATACTACC